>BQKZ01000695.1:24449-75131 GCA_036244855.1 Temnopleurus reevesii
ACGTCCTCAAAGATGGGATGAGGGACACACCTGATGTTTCGATTTTCCCAAGCAAACAAGAAACACACCCCAAAACCAAAACCGGGTCTTAATTATCTGACGATGAATTTTACAAGATAAACAAATTATCACACGTGGCTCCTTTTGGCTCCTTGAATATGCATACACGCAAATAATATGTTATTCGATATTGTACACCTAAGTGGCGATGGATTCGTCCCATAGCTTTATATCCAAATGTGAATAAAAGATTGTGCTGACAAAAACAAATAAATTAAACAAAAATAGTTCTGCCCTCCTAACTGTACTTTTCAATGTTTCAAAGGAATGATTAGAACCTGGAAGGATTCGTTGCAACAAATGTCTGCAGAGGTGGGTATGAAATATCAATGTTGTCTTAATATTTCTTTTAAAATGTATAAAAACATCGAGATGTAAAATGCTGGACAGAACTAAAGGTTTCTTTTAATAAGTTTATTGATGATTTCTTCTCTCCCTTTTAATTCAAGAGAGAGAGAGAGAGCGAGAGGGGGATCGAGACTGACTCAGAGACGATCTGCTCAATGATTTTCCAAGATCTATTGTCCATCAGATATGTAGATGATTAAAAAAAAACCTTCATGGAGACCATGATTATTTTTTGGCGTCAGAGATACAATTTTTCCAATGTCGTTGGAAATTCTTTGCATTTCATTACCATGATTACAAATTACTCAATGCCATAAAATTATTAATCGGCTGCCTTTGATTGAAAGTGGACCTATTAAAATGTTATTCCCTCACTGATTGAAATTGGCATTAGGTAAAAAAAGAATGTCCAAGAATGACTTCATTGAAAAATTGTCCTGGGCAATGTTTCACCAAGATAAGAAAGACTTTACGCATCACTTTACGTTCGACTGGTACCCCTTCTTGTGCGTAATAATTCATAATAGTGCGTGCATTCAGCGCAATAATTGATACCAGTCGCACGTAAAGTTGTGCGTAACTTTAAAAATAACTTGGTGAAACACCTCACAGGTCAGTTTTTTTTGTATTTTTCTTTGTTTTTATTTTTGGAAAAGATTTCATATAAAATATAGAAAAAAACAAGACTTAGATTGGGGTTAAAAGCCCTAAAACGTCTAAAAAGGACTTTTCATGTTCTATTTGTCATGTTTTCCAATAACATTATAATGATTTCTTATTTAGTTTGAGTGAAAAGCACAAATAAAAACAAAGAAATCAGGTCGGGCCATTTCCAGAGGGTTGGTCGGTCTTGGACATCCAGACAATATTTTGTTTTGTGCCTAACCAGGAGCCCAGTGGAAAACACCGGTTCACCAGAGTGGCGCCAGCGGGGAGGCCCCCGATAGAGGTACGTCTCGCACTGACCCCTCTGCTGCGACGATCGCTGACTGATGCCACTTTTTGAACTGTATAGAAACAGAGCATTTCGATACAAATATACCACATTGTGGTTAATCAACAGGAGAATCCATTACGGTGATTGTTTTTGAAAAGATTCTACAATGCAAATATACAGCTTGTTCACTTTCCTATAACAACTTTAATAGCCTGCATAATTTTAACATTAAAGAAAACAACCACCTTAAAAAGAGCAGATGTGAAAGGGAAGCTACCCCAATATTCAAGGGTGAATGGAATCTTAGTATTCATTCAATCAAACATAAAAAAATTCAGACCGTGGCCCTTAATTAATTTTTGCACACAATTTCGATTGATGGTACTTGCTTGATAGATACGTAATAATGATTTAAGTGTGAAACAAGTATTGTTATATGTATGTATTAATTTTTTTTGTTTTTATTGTGGCTTTTAAATGAATGCGAATACGTATTGTTAACCAGCCAATATCTCGTAAGACATTTTCAGAACAACATTGTTTTCGCATGAAAATATTGTTCAGCCAAATGCACGAGCCGAGAAAGACATTACGATTGTAATCTGGCAATGAGATGTACTGCTCAATAGAATGAGCTTTGTTAATCATACAAGTAAAATGCATGAAATTATAGAATATGAAAATTTGGTATGCTTTTCTTAACACTCGCTACATCTGCAGATCGGCAGACTGGAGGACCGAGAGTTTAGGAGGGCTCGTGCTGCCTGCACTCCGGTACATAGTGCACCCCCTCGGCCAATCGAGCCAGCCTCGTATAAAGCCTGCGTCACACCTTTGCGTTTTCAGTCTGCGTCGGCCGAGCGGTTTTGGAAATTAAAAACGCTCCCTTGACGGACAGTGTACGCAGATCAGACGGTGGACTGACGTTCGGCTTACGCTCAACGAGCGTACGACGAGCGTCAGTCCACCGCATGACCTGCGTTTTCCAAAAACGCTGGGATGACGCAAGCTAAAAACGCAAAGGTGTGACGCAGGCTTAACCTCGAAGTAGTTCCCCCGTGTTTACATTTCCCACGCTTTGTACCCCTGATAAGGCAGAAAATAAAATGCAAAGCAAACTCTTTCATTTTCGAAAATAGTTACGAAGTATTTTTGTTCGCGTCTCGTTGTGAGGTTAATAAATTGGACTGCTAATTACGGCGCGGGGTGTAACGGTATGGCTCGCGTGGCGTGATCGTGTATGGGAATGAGAAGAGGGAGGGGGCAGTGCACTTCTTGGTTTCAGTTGAATTTTTTTTTTTTTTTTTTTTTTTGGGGGGGGGGGGGGTGGATATTTAGTGACTTTTATGAAAAGATATTTGTATCTACATAGATTGTTCAACTCGAGTCTTGGTAAATAACACTGATAAAAGTAATTATATGTTGTATTACAGTGTAGTATGTATAACAGTAGTGGAAACTTTGTAAAACGTTTGGAAAAAAATTTATCTAGCGCTTTATAAATACAGACTTATTATTATCATCGTAATAAGTTTTCCCATCCAGATTTTCACTGTCATCAGGCAATTTAACGATTCGATGATTAAAGCTCGCAAAAAAATCACGAATGCACCCTTTTGTTTTGAAAGCAATTCGAAATTAACTGGGAAAACCCATAAAATTCCCCAAAAGCTTCCAAATAAATGTTCACACCTCTGAATTCAAAGTCTACAACTTCAGGAACTTGCAATCTATATATGAAAATCCATTAAAGCACTGATCTGATCCTTGTGAATGAAATTATCTAAAAATATATTAGACTGGCGCAGAAAATCTAAAGTGGTAATACCTGAACGTAACGAGGAAAATGGGAGGGGGGGGGGGGGGGTTGTGGCGTAATTATTGAGAATTCACATTTTGAATGGCCACTACTTTGAATCCCTTAAATCAAAGGGGGTCAACTCATGTAGAAAATATTTTAAGGCACTGAAAAGTAAAGTCCAAACTCCATTTTTTTGCTTCCCGATTGGGGAATCCTGAATGACTCATGCGATTGGGCGAGACTTAAAAAATAATTTAAGTTGCATTTTAGTGATGCTTATCAAGTAATATCTGAAATTATTCACTTATAATTGCATCTATAAAATTCTAAGAAGTCTTAAGTGCTGATTTATCCATCTTTTCTTTTTTGGCTATTGTAATAAGTACAAAAAAGTAAATGATTAAAAAGTTAAAACAATGAATTAAGAAAAATTATTCGTTCAACGTGATAAACACATTGAAGCGTTCAGTGGCAAATTTCCACATCCTCAAAATAATTGCTATCTCAGTCTGAGAGAGAAAAAAACGAATGTCAACTTATTTGTAACTTCAGACAGAACATTAATGAATGAACCCTTAATATTTTTTTCTCATCATCTTGTCAGAGGGCGCATGATCCGAGCCCACATGATTTCTTTGTCCCTAATGATACAAAGATCGATTATTATTCATTCAATCAGTGGTTCTGATTTCATGGGTATTTTGATGCCCTCCGCACCCCAAAAGATGAACAGTTATAATGACATCAAAGTGATTTATGGTGGTATTGACATTGCTAAATTTGCAATGATGTTCAAGGCTGAAAAAAAAAGAGACAGCGCCATGCCGGTTGTGTTGGATGAAGTTTGGGTGCGCTTCCAGAAGCGCGCGAACGTGTTGCGGAGGAGGCTGATGGATATATAATATGTGTACGTGCAAATTGGCGCCGCCTGATTTTGGGATTGCGGCGCCAAAACCCGAATGTGTTTGGGAACATGCGTGATGGGTGAAGTGCGCTCTCCATAAATAAAAAATTCTCAATACCAAATAAAAAGAGAACATACATGTACATATTTTTTTTTAGTAAGAATGCATACAATTTAAGGTAACAATTTTTTTATTGACTTTTACCCGATGTTTTGCAAGAATTTGTAAAAACGTACATGCACGTTTCCCTTTTTAGATAACATTGAGTAATTTTCCCTCGTTTTTTTTGTGATGCAGAATGCCTAGAATTAGCTTGTCAAACTTTCTGGCACACAAATTCTGATTAAAGAAGAAAAAGCATACCAGTTGTAAATGTTAATATTTCCCTTTGTTTTATTCATTTGCACCCTTTCACACACTTAGGAATAAGGGTGCAATATTGCACCGTGTAGGTGAAAATATTATCGAACAAAAAGAAAAAGGTATTACATGTATATCGCATTCCGCGAAGTATACGGAAGATTCAAACTCGCGCCGTTTGGGATGTGGGATCTAGGATCGCTTGGGCCTTGCTTATCAAATCGTGCCACACTTCCATACATAAATGAGGGTGACTTTAAGCATGTTAAGATAAATCAAACCATGACTCCATAACATAACAAACTGTGGCTTGAGGCTGTAAATTGGTATACTATTTCACCATTTCCTGTAATTTGAACAATTTAGGTAACTTTTCTTGTTGAGCTAATACTTCAAAAGAGTGCAATATTGCACCTTTTCAAGTTTTGCTACTTTTTATAGTTTGTATTCTTTAAATACCATTTTCCTCAGCGTGCAGGCGCTCGTGAAAACAGGGCCCCCTAGACGCACGCTCCATATCATTGTGCAGTTCCGCAGTATTGGTTTAGGAGCGAAATCTGTCATAATTTTCTTCTGATTACCCGCTTCATTTGCTTCCTGTACGACCATTTACATTTCCGAATCATTTTTCTTTTCAACAAGCACGATTGATTCCAAATAAAGGCGAGACCGTTTGCGTCTCTTTTTACCATTTTTTCTCGGTTTTTGATGATTTAACTTTGAGCAAAAATCAAATACAACGTCAACTGTCACTTTCCGGTTGGCTCAAAGGAGGCTCATTGAAATGATGTATAGTTATTTATATTTGAATAAGGAAAACTTTCCGGTTTTCATTAATCATCTTGATGTCAGTTTCGTGTGCCGATCATAAAGCTACCCTCCCATGCCACAAGTATTGCAATATAGCAAAATTACGTTCGTTTTCCATTTATTCACCTGTCGTATTTTTCTTATTTTTACTTAAATGTGAAAAAGCACACATGCATATCTATGGTTGAAATTAAAGTGTCATACACGGTTTATGAATTATGTAGGGTAAAACCATTCTTAATTCAGTTATGCCCTAGATACCAAAGACCTAAGACGACAAAGGAAGAAAATTGCAATGTCTCGACTTGCAGATTAGTCAACGGCTTCTCGCAAAATTGTCTTCACTTTCTTTAAATTGAACATATTCCATGACTTGTTGAATACTTCTGCTAAAAAAAAGTATCAAAACCTATACCCCATATAATGTAAAATAAAATAGCCAACCTTAGTTGAAGACGTCACTCTCAGTTCCTTCAGGCCATGTGTTTGTTATAATTTTATGGGGCATCGTGTATTGGCCATTAGGTTTTGAGAATGAGCAACATAATTCCAAAAAGTTATCGTTCTTAAGTACAGAAACTAATCCTGAAATATTTTATAACATTTTTCTTCATATGGCCAGTGCATGATATTGATTTATACGTGTGTCCAGAAGGAATTAAGAGTGGGTCTATGTTGCAATACTTATGGCATGGGAGGGTATAATGTATCTTTGACGTTTTTTAATATTATTCAAATCATGTTGATTTTTTTTTGTCCGAAGAACATCATTTTTAGCATTTTATTCTCACGTCTATCTTTAAAAAACTCTCTGATAGGAATATAACACCATTTAATCCTTGTCTAAAGAGCATTATTTTGTTAATGGGCGCATTTTTTTTTTTTTTTTTTACAGAAATGATCTTTATTTTAGAGTCGTATAAGCGATACCCGGAAAACGCTGGTATTGAATTCGTCTAGTGTACATGTATATTGCAGGATAGTGTAGAATTACACCTTGACTCTCAATTTAACACCAACTATAGTATATGTATACGACAACATTTAACACTTGCATTTGGCACAGTATTTTGAAGGAAAAAGGAACATCAACAATGTAATATGATATATCCGTCTCTCTATGGATGCTTTGATGTTGTATATATAGGGTTCTAAATTGCGCCTTTCAACCAGAGGGTTGTCGGTTCGAATCCCACTCATGGTGCTAATTTCCTTCATCAAGAAATGCATCTATATTGTGCTGCACTCTACCCAGGTGTGATTGGTGACCATAATAGGCAATTTAGCATTGAGTGCCTTAAAACACCATGCTGGCATGCTCCCTAGGGAGTGGAAATGGCAATACATTGCACACTTGCATGCTGAATCCAATAAAACAGGATAAGATTTATTTTATTAGAGGGTCCCTTTTCAAAGGTATGATGAGCTATATAGTGTTATTATTATTATTATAAAACTCAAGCAGCTACCCCGGGTAAATAAGACATATTATTATCGTGATTAGTATTCTCACTCTATGATTTCGTTGAAATGTTAGAAAACATAGTCAACAAATTCTAAAAACATTTCGTCCTTCATTCTTGCTGAATGGTATTCTTGTAATAGATTTAAAAAGATTTAAAATGTTTCATACAATAGGAAAAATGAATTATGAAACAATTTGTGAAATGTCACTCAACCTTTGTTGTGGCATATTTCTCGTTTGTTATTTGTAGTGCGCTTAAAAACTCTTCGTAAGCATATAAAAAGAAAATATTTTGTGCAAACTAGACGTAGAAAAAAGAGTTTTCTGAGGATTTCATTTTTTCAATATCGTAAGCAAAGTCGACATATTTTTCACGTCTATGTTTGTTGTTCCCACGACAGATTAGGAAGGATTTGAAAAGATTATTCTTTTCCAAGCAAACCTTTTTTCACAAATGTTAGGGTTAGATTTTACGATTGATTCGTAAGATCAAAATTGAATAGTTTATTCATTGCAAATAATCGTAAAATAAGACATAGACTCAATCGTTGAGATCATTGCAACGTGGTCCAGAATGTCTGAGATCAATCATTTCCTACTTCTCTGTTTAATACTCCTTTATGATAAAAACATGTTTGCATACATGTTGCAAACATTGTTATTGAAATTCTGAAAGTTCATTTTGTTGTTGTTTTGTTGAGAGAAACTCGGAAGCAGAGTGATTTATCATAATGCGGGAAGATTGAGGAATAAAATAATTCAAACTTAAAATTTGTCCCAAAAAAAATGTATGGTTGTGACCAGACATTATCTTAGTCAGTTAGTGGCAAGAAGGTGATGTCTTCTCTTTTATTTATTTATTTTATTTNTTGAGTGCCTTAAAACACCATGTTGGGATGCTCCCTAAGGAGTAGAAGTGGGAGTACATTGCACGCTTGCATGCTGAATCCAATAAAACAGGATAATAAAAGCTTTATGTTCCTTTTTCAAAGGTATGCTGCGTTATATAAGAACTGTCTCATTATTATCATCCTTTTAAAGCTCAAGCAGCTACCCCGGATAAATAAGACATATTATTATTATCATAATTAGTATTATAATTTCATAAAGATAAGAATCACTGGTATCTTTTAAATGTTGGAAAATGAAATGTGGTCAACAAATTCTAAAACAAGTGTTCCCTTGTTTTTTTTTTATTAGTTGTAAGATTTAAAATGTTTCATTATTATAACAACAATGTAGGAAAGAAAAGCATTATGAAATAATTTGTGAAATGTCACTCAAATTTTGTTGTGGCATATTTCTCGTTCGTTATTTGTAGTGCGCCTAAAAGCTCTTCGTAAGCATCTAAAAAGAAAATATTTTGTGCAAACTGAGTTTAGAAAAAAGGAGCTTTCTGACGATTTTATTTTTTCAATATCGTAAGCAAAGTCGACATATTTTTCACGTCTATGTTTGTTGTTCCCACGACAGATTAGGAAGGATTTGAAAAGATTATTCTTTTCCAAGCAAACCTTTTTCACAAATGTTAGGGTTAGATTTTACGATTGATTCGTAAGATCAAAATTGAATAGTTTATTCATTGCAAATAATCGTAAAATAAGACATAGACTCAATCGTTGAGATCATTGCAACGTGGTCCGGAATGTCTGAGATCAATCATTTGCTTCTTCTCTGTTTAATACTCCTTTATGATAAAAACATGTTTGCATACATGTTGCAAACATTGTTATTGAAATTCTGAAAGTTCATTTTGTTGTTGTTTTGTTGAGAGAAACTCGGAAGCAGAGTGATTTATCATAATGCGGGAAGATTGAGGAATAAAATAATTCAAACTTAAAATTTGTCCCAAAAAAAATGTATGGTTGTGACCAGACATTATCTTAGTCAGTTAGTGGCAAGAAGGTGATGTCTTCTCTTTTATTTATTTATTTTATTTTCTAATTTTATCTTTTTATTTATTTTTATTTTTATTTATTTATTCTTTTTTTTGGGGGGGCGGGGCTTTACTTTTTGCGTTGATCATCCTAAACGTCATAGCAAAAATGATTTTCAATTAATCAAACGACTGATATCAATTGCAATTCTATGGGAAATCAGGTACTAAAGTTTGCGATTGATCGCAAAATTGAATGTACCTCTTTTAAGTTAAGACGCTCCTGATCAGTCATTAATCAAGAATTGTGTCGTGTGTAGAAAGCCTTACAAAATCTTTTAGACGTTATGAGAAACTTTTTACAAAATCCATAAAGATTTGGTATGCCCGATCGCAACTTTTCAAGTTAGTGTACCCCGATATCTTTACTTTGTTCATAATACAATGCAGTCGAAAGTGCTAATCGCATCGCTTAAAACTAAAAGCTACTTTGAGCCTCTTATCCTTAAAGTAACTTATCATTAAGTATCTTAACTTCGAGATATATATCTCATATCCAGAGAGGCGGTGTACTTTTAAAAGTCTGAGTCAACGAAACACTGCAGAGTGTCTATCCAAGGGTGTTTGATTCACAGTTGGGTAGGGAGGAATATATATGGCGGACAATATCAGATATTTTATTGTTCTGGAAAGTTATTTGTATTTAAAATTAACTGCAAAATACATTTAATTACACTTTTCTTTTGTTATTCATTTGATAAAGCACGGTATACATATTCAAAAAGATGTTTCAGTTAGTCCTCAGTATATATGACCCTGTAACATGAAAATATATATTTACGTATATAAAGCTTATGGATGAGAGATAAGTAGTCTTTATACAAGAAGATAAACCCATTTCTTTTAAAGAAAGATAGTTCCGTTGATATGATAATAATAATAATTGACAGCATTTGTAACGCGCTTATCATTCATTATGTCCCTAGGCCTAATTTTGAAAGTTGGATACCACATTTCAGATTTTGTCAAATCAAATGATATCGCCGCAAAACATTTTTGTGGTAAATACCTCTACACCACAAACTTGTGCGAGGTTAACATTCAGTATGTCGACAACAACATTAATCGAGGAATTTCACCTTCCACCTGTACAAATAAAAACGTAATGAATAAATGACTTAATTAAAAAAAAGTACGTACTCCAGTGTGTGTTTTTTAATTTAAATGGTGTCTCCCTATGAAATCATCATTTGTATAGGTCAAAAAGATGTTCATTATCATGATCATCTTCTTTTTTAAAATGGCAAAGGCATAGTTCAGCTTAAAACGCCAAATACAATCATTGATCTGAAGCAAACGGGACTTTCGTCATTGCATTTTGTCTGACGAGGTTTGGTTGATCATAGCCTTTTTTAAGAGAGTACAGACAATATTTAGCGCCATCTATCATGTCTATTGTTGGAATAGAATTTCCAGATCATTCATCCTCTTATTGCCAGCAAAAGGATTTGTTTCTGCGTGAAACAAAAAGGGAAAATTAGGTAAAATATACCCTAAATATAATAATTGTAAATATCTGGGTTCTGTGCAAACATTGTTTAGCAGATCATTGTGAATACCATTTGGCTCATAATTATACGCATGTGTTACAAAAGCAGAAATTTCCTGGTATCTTCCAATATTGTTTTGTCCAAATAACCCCTATTTTTTAGAAATAGCAAAATGTCGGGAATGTTTTTAAAATGTTCTATTGTAAACTAATTAAACCTGACTTAATTTCATTAAAAAATTGAAACGAATGTAGTTTGCAGGCCCCCAGTCCAGTCTCAGTCCCGTAACATAAAAGTTTGAATTATAGCTAGAAAAAAAATGGCCAATCAAGATTCTCGTTGCATGAGCTCTTTAATAGACTGACTAATAACCAATCAGAAGTACCTTTTCTTAAATTAGAGATTAATCCCAAATCTTTTTTATTATGGGGCCCACAACAGGTCCAATACATACAGTAATTATCACATGTAATGCAAAAAAAAATCGATAAGAGCATTGACCAATGAAAACCCCATCATTCTAATGACGTTATTTTCTCCAATCTCATGAAATGTCTTGTCTGTAGACGATAATTGTGCCGCAGAGAATTTATCAAGGAAAGAAACATGAATAAAATAGCTAAGAGGGAGCGTTTAGAAGAATGGACAGGAAAAGCAAACACGATTTTATTCGACCTTCGTTTACTCCCAAGGACCATCCTTTTGTTTGAGACAAATCTCTCAAACAATATATAAACACACCTGTGTTTTACGTTTTTCCTAAATTTAGCATGCGATTTCAGACTTCACAAAGTAACCTTCAGTAAACAATTTTCAAAATGCGCGATGGGCGCTCAAACGTGAAAAGAGCATTAACACAATAAAATGTTTGATAATGAAGAATGTACAATTTTATATAATCGCAGCAAGTAAAGAGCAAAAATAGTAAAGAACGGTCAAATGATTGCAATTAATCAAGTTAGAGGTCTGCGTAAAATAGACTAAATCGTGCAAAAGTGTGTGTGCGTGTGATCGTGAAAAGTTTTCGTGCGCCTAACGTGCGAGGCCATCTCCGTGTGTGCAGTGGCGTCAAAACTTTATTGACCAATCACGTGGCTTCGTTTCCACTGGGAGTGTGCGTGGGGATGTCGTGCGCCGCTGGGGATGGAATCGAGTGGAATTGTCCTTCCGTTATACAAAATTTATAAATAAGATGCTTCTTGGACATATTTAAAGACATGTCCATCCTATTCTAGCTTTGATCAAAAGGGGTGTAAATATTCAGATTTGAATGAGAAATGCCCGATAATCATAATAGTTAGGCATTCAGACTTCTTTATAGTCTTATATTATCCAAACATATATATTTTTTTTTACAATAAAGAATGAGAAACAGAACCGCAGAAGGGTCCCTGCAAAAGGTATTTGTTGTTTAAGCCCATTGATGAACCAATTATTGTGTCATTTTATGCAAGGTTTTTTTTCTGCGAAGATGTTTAGGAAAAACAGATTTTCTTCATAATAAGAAGATGCTTCGAAAAGACATAAATGTAGCTCCTGCCGCCCTAAACATGTTTCTTTTTAAAGTCATTTAAAGTCATTACAAAATGTACCTAGGCCCTATCTTATTATCTGTACTAGTAAAGAATGAAATAATCAAAGAGTTTGGATGGGTAAATAGTGATTGATTGCTCCATTATTTGTATCACTCATGTGGTGATTACATATACAATGGCCACGATGACTTGGACGAAAGATCATGACATAAAGAATATTATGAAATGGCCCGTCCCACACAAGACGCCATTTGATTGCCCTCTTGCAGTTAGCAGTCTCGACGAACATATTTCAAATTACGCAATGTGTAGCATTTCAAGGAAACGAACAAAAAATTATTCTCTTTTCTGCGTAAAATGTTCATGATCTTAACATTTCATTAAATCGTGATGTTTGTTTGACACTAAAATAATGTTGACTGGCTATGTTATTCAGGCCAGCTAAATCTGGAATTAAGGCATTTACCATTACATACTGAATTGTTATTTTGGGAAGCCAATCACATTTTATCTACACTATTAGTCAGCATCATACCTTTATTTTACATTTTAAAACATAAAGTTGAGTTTTGATGATGGTTGGGGGTATAGATTCTCATCAAATGATACTTATGATAAAACAAAACATGATGAAGAGTGCAAAGCAGGCAGTCGCACATTTTGGTCGAATCTGCCCTTCATCCAATATCGCATATCCAAATGCAAATATTACTTTTCATTCATACCAGAAACTCATTTCCACTCAACTGTTAAAAATAATGCAAATGCAAAGTTTTCAATTGAAATTGTAGTTTCAAAATCTAGTCAGGTTTTTTTCAAAGGGTTTGATTAGTCCTATAATGCGACTGAAGAAAAACTTTACAGCTATTGGCGCAACGCTAGTATAGTCATTCTCAACCTTTTAAAGATCAAATGCAAGACAAAGACAAAGAAAAGAAAAAGAAAAAAGAGAAACAGACAAGGAGAACAACAAAAGTTTAAGTAATATTTGATGAAACCAAGTAGAAATGATAAAGAACGAATGAAAATAAAATTATAAGTAATGTTTGATTAAACCAAGTAGAAAGGATAAAGAACAATGAAACCGTGCCCTCTTGTGAGCCGTTCATCCAAAGGTTATTCGGATCATTGGCCTTTTGACCATGTGAATGACATACGCCATTATCCCACATCGATCTTATTCTCCAAGCCAATCAATTTTATTGCAAGACGACGCTCCACGTACTTATTGTCTTGTCTTTTTTTATTTCCTTTCTGTGATATTCTTAAAGAAACTCAAATAACTCGGAATTAAGATTCAAGGTTTACCGCGAGTGTATGCTTTTTAATATAACATTTTGACCTATGTCAGTCCACGTGGTGTAATGTGCGCATGGGGATCTGTCTGAATCGTCATATAAGAAGACTGCAATTTTGCAGAAGAATTTATTTCATCCGAAAGTCAGATTTACACACAAATCTTATCTTTGCTATTCTTAAAGAAACTCATATCACGGGAAATCAAAATTCAAGGTTTACTGCGAGTATATGCTTTTTTAAAAATAACCTTTTGACCTACGTCAGTCCACGTGGTCTAAGGTACCTGTCTGGGCCCTATAACATAAAACACTTCTAATCAATCGTACGTTTGATATCATTCGCAAGTCAATGGGAAACCATGTATTAAAGTATGCATTTGATCGGAAAAGTGAGTAAGTCTCTTTTCTGTTACGGACCCCTGAATATAGTCACGCCACGAAGACTGTCATCTTGCAGAAGAAGTTTCTTTATCTGAAAGTCAGATTTCAGTATAAAAGTTATAGCAGGAAGTTTTAAATCTTGTTTGGTAACGAGCATGGTTAATTGCTAAGTTAGGTGCTCTAATGTCCGTGCGTTCCACCATTAGTTTTGGCGCAGCGAGTAAGGCGCCATTTTAAGTGAGGCGCCGCGCCGTAAGACGCCATTAAAGAGCCATTTTTAGGATGGGTGCATTTTTAATGGCGGAACCATTTAAAGAGAGAAGCCATTGTGCTGTATTTCACTTTATATCACATAAGCACAATAATTAAGTGCAGGGAACTGAACATACACCATATTTTATTTCACTTTTACAGAGTTAGATTTTTTCAGCACGCTCCTCTGAATTGTTAGTTGCTTAATCCCAAGAGAACTTGATAGTGTGTCGAAAATGTGTCAAACTCTTTATCCTTCTTTAAGACAGATGGAAAATTTCTGCAACTCTCAAAGATACATTTTATAATTTTGACAACCACAAAACAATAACTACACATAAAAATATTGAGTTATATTCATTTCAATGACAAAAGTTGAAATGGCTTTGTTTTCCATTGAATCAGATAATATTTGCATTCGGTATTTGCTTTGATAGCTCTGTTTGATTGTTTTATCTTTACATTTCTGTTTTCATGTATAACATATTTTATGATGACAACCACGTACGTGACTAGAGCTCTTAATGGATATTGACAATGGAACATATTTTTTACTCTTTTATTGTTCTTATCTCTTGTAAGTTATTATTTTTTTTTGCAGCTTTTCCTTTCGTTTTTTTTTCTAAAGTAAATTTCTGGCTTTAGTCTTCTCTGAAACTTTGTGAACACCTCATCTTTAAACTCTATATCGCTCTACTATTTTAAATGCCAAATGACACACGCCATAGAATAGTGTTTCAGGCGAAAATGAGGAGGTTTCTGGTTTTTAATTTGT
This sequence comes from Temnopleurus reevesii, assembly GCA_036244855.1. Taxonomy (NCBI): domain Eukaryota; kingdom Metazoa; phylum Echinodermata; class Echinoidea; order Temnopleuroida; family Temnopleuridae; genus Temnopleurus; species Temnopleurus reevesii. The sequence continues at coordinate 38,803 of BQKZ01000695.1, forward strand.
AAATACACGCATGCGTATATCTTTTGTTGTTTAGTATATGATCATAACATAAAAATATAATGATTGCCGAGGCTTTGGGCTTAAATGATTTCTTTCGGTGTTTTAGGTGATGCTCATTTACGAAAAAGCGGGAAATTCTTAAGAATGTACATGATATACGAGAATGGAAGAATATCCCTAAACCCGACTCCTAAAAAAGAAAACAGGATCTTCTCCCCCTGCTTGAGTCATAAAATTCGCCACAGGTAGGGTCGTGGGTTCGACGCGTGCGCCCCACGCCAAGGATAGGTATACCTGCGCCTCGCCCGGCAGGATTAATAAGGTGAGGCACAGGGGCTTCGCAAGGTGTACGTGCTCTGTGCTCGCTCCGCGCCTCAATAGGGGTGTGCGCTGTGATTATGGGAGAGGCTCTCGCATTGTTTGAAGAAGTCTATGTGACGTGTGGGTATGTCGTCCCGCACCTGAATCGATTGGCATAAATCCTACCTGTCCGATTTCTCATTGTTTGCCAGCACAACTCCACAACACAACACTGGAGAGAGAGCAAGAGAGAGACACGCTTATACTCGGGGTTCTATGCAACGGAATTCATGTGAGACAACCGTGGGAATGCTGCGATCGCTCTTTTCTCACACTTATTGTTGAAAATACCTCAGCGCATCGCGCTAAGACTATAAAACTAGACGAGGTTAAGGTATTAACTTTTGAAAGAAGAAGAAGCGAGCCGGGCTCTTTCGTTTTTACCTCGATCTTTTTATGTTATTATTTACCTCACAATGGACAAATGTGATCTTTCTCTTTAGAGGTCTGCGATGTTGACGAATTCCATCAGGGTGAATCTATTGGGGCTTCTTCTGGCCTCTTCGTTTCTTTAAAAGAAATAAAGGAAATAATAAAAAAGAATCAAACAACCACCTCGTCTGTCATCTCGATTTTATTTTGAGCCTATTCGAGAGCTCGGTAAAAGCTTGACAATTAATTTATCATTACTCCCATCGTTCGGAAGCGAGAGAAATATTTCGGCGACAATCCTTTTATTAATTCGTCTGGACAACAATGCATTTGGTGATCAACAAGTAGTCTTCCTTTCAATATCGCTGGGAAAACAACCCGATTTGGATAATTTATTTGTCAAGCTGGAATTTGAGAGGAAAAAGGAAGAATAGCGTTGGTTTTTGCTAAGCAACGGAACTTATGGAATATCGCGATGCAGATCGGAGTATCGGTTACACCTGGAAACTAAAAAGGCCCGATTTACTTCCTGACTCCGTGCTTTTCGACAACTCGTTTTAAACCAACGAATAAAGTCATTTTACTCAGCGTAGCAACATTAAAACGTCTTCATACGAGAGAACAGCTAAGAAACCAACGTTTAAAAACTTTCCAGGACTTTTGAGCAGCTTCTGTCGTGGAAAAAAAGCTTGACTATCGCTGGACTATCGAATCGCCAAGATAGGTCGTCTGCTGCAGGTTAGGTTTAATCGGTTTTCGGACGCGCGCCGCAGGCCGTCCCAAGATCACTCAATTCTAAGACCGGTGATGACACCTGATGAAATGTCGTCGCCAGAGAAATCTAGCCGAGGCCACGAAGGCAGAAAGGTAAAAAAAATTATTCTCTCTCTCTCACCCTCATTTTGTTGCATCAAATGCACTTAAGATTTGGCGCCAATTTAAAGCGCGCGCAACGCATCTTTCCTTTCTCTCAGGCTATTTTTTTTCTTCATTATTTCTCTTTCATTATACCCCTGGTACTAAACATCAAATTAGAACAAAAATAATTCTTTGGGCATTTTTATCTATATCTTTACTTTATATATTAATTCTAGCAACCCAATGTCCAATCATAATCTTAAAACTTTATATCAAATCCCGTTTTTTCTCTTTCACTCTCGCTTCTCAACATTTCTTTTAATTCTGATGATTTTTCTTTACAAAATATTTTATAATGGAACAGATACTTACGCTTCTAAAATCTTAACGTTTTCTGATTAAGGTCCTCATTTTTTTTAAGAACTTGTGATGCCAGTTATTTCTCACTATAACAATTTTAAAAAATATGTTTTAGCTCGTTGGAGAGTATGGGAAACATTTCGGAGCCCGTTTCGTTTTTCCTATTAATCGCTACAAGTGATTGCGAAATGTAGATTCCGTTTCAGATTTTTTTTACTTGCATTCATTCTTAATTCCATTTGAACGTATCTAAACTGTGTCTGTCTTTTATTTTCCTTCTCATACTGTAACACCAGATTTCCATCGAGGATGGGCTTTTCTTTCAACCTCATGCCACAAACTGCATTTTCTTGCTATACCTTTTATATACACCAGGAAACAATAAGGGCAAGATTGAGAAGGAAATAAAGCAGTACTGTGAAATAGCAGAAAAAAACAATACGAACGACGAAGACAACATCTCTCTTTTTCTTATCTTTATCAAGCGAAAACTTGATCATGCAATTTTATTCATTGTGTGTACAAAACATTCGAAAAGCTGACGAATACTGAAGAATTTTATCATCATCTGAAAAAAGCCCCAAAATGCTTTCCCAACGAAATGTCAAGCTCGAGATATGAAATATGTTGGAAAATAGTTACAGATAGCAAAACATAATATATCAAAATTGCAAATAGAGTATTTCGAACACCCCATGATTTTTCTTAAATTTGACGACTGTTTTTACTTCACGATTTCGCACAATAATTTATCAGACCTGTTTCTTAATTTCATGCATCAGATAATGAATCGCTATTTTCTTGAACTGTTTTTACGCTTGTCTTTCTAAAAGGCAATTTTAGATTTAAACACACTCATGATAAAATATCGAGCACTACCTTTTTGACATAACCCCTATGACGTTTGACACCCTGTCACTGCAATATGATACTCGTGACATTTATGATCTAAACTTTTTATCTACTGACCTACAAAATATGACACAGTCGTAAATCTATATTTAAAAACAACTTTCCCAGTTTCTTTCGTCGTAAAACTGTTACATTCGCACCAGATTTCTTATTTGAGAAATTATGTTTTACATAATGATATAAATGTTATGAGTATAAAGAAGGTATGACCGTTTAAGAATTGAAATATTTTTCAAGTATTGTTTCATATCGTTATTATTTTGGAATGTTTATTCAAAGTAATCACTTATCACTTAGCATTAAACATATTATGCGATTTGAATAGCGACACCTGTAAATATCTTTGAAAAAATAATTATTATCGTATTTGATTATTATATAATCCACTTTTGTATTGTAAAAAGTCAGATCGAGCTTACGTAATAATGCGACATGATGCTCGGACGTTTCAATACATACAGTAATGGCAATGGTATCGTGACACATTATGAATCTATCTAAAATCGCTATACTGTTTAACTAAAATACGTACTCAACTATTTGTCTATAAATGTATTGAAAATGATTTTTTTTCCCTTTTGAATATGTTTGAAATATGTTTACTTTTGAACAAAATGCTGCGAAACGGAAGCATATAACAACTATTAGGTTGCAATAGGTTTTCATAGCCAAATACCTATATACTGTCAGACTGTTCTCAAGTAATTAAATAATTTGATTATTCGATTTCGTCAAATTCACGTACAAACTTTATACATTCTGCGCGAAATCAAATGCTCGAAATATAAATTGTCTTGAAATTAGTTGAAAATTTAAACTTATATAATTTTTTTAGAAAAATAAAAGACATCCTGGGAATGGCGCCTCGAAAATATCACCTTTCCGAAGGAAGAACATTTACTCTTTCCCTTTCTGACTAATGCCGTTTGTTATACCAAACCAACATAAAAAACAACACACCTACGATGAGACAGAAGCCATTGTAAAAGCCGAGATTGCGACATAACATTTTAACAATACTATTGTTGTACTGATAAGTTTCCGCATACTGAGCACAACATAATACCTGTCTAAACATGTAAGGACATGTCTTTCAAATCTCTGATCAACAGATATGATTTTTGTGGTTTTGATCTTCACCTGCCAACTTATTGACATTCAGACGTTGATATGACATTTACAAATCTTTGTGACTAAATTTTGTTTATTTTTGCTGTGTCGCTCTCTCAATTGTTTGTATTTTCTTGGGATGTATTAACAAGTGTATTGATAAATTAATAGATAAATGAATGTATAAACAGAACAAAGACAAAAAAAAAACGATACATAAATAAATTGATAAACAAGCAATTAGGTTTTTATGTTCATTTTCATACATCTTTCAAGATATTTCCCGTTTCAGGCATACATTTTGTGCAAATGCAAATGTCCAATGTCTATTATCCTCCCGGATATGAATGATTAAGTCCTTAACCCCAATCACTTGTTAAATTATAAATATTAATAGCAAGATAAATAAATCTTTTTTTTTAATATTGATCATGATGAATTTAAAAACATACGTTTTTGAAGAGACTCCAGAATGTTTTTAAACGTGTAAGGTAGAGAGCGGGAGAGAGAGAGAGAGAGAGAGAGAGAAGGGGGGGGGGGAATTACCATTTAAGACACTCCCATGGGTTTGGCATCTTCTTCTTCTTGATTGAATATCTCGGTATAAAATAGGAAAACAACCCTGAACACAAGACGCCAATATCCTATCCCATGATAATAGACTAGTATAGAAGCTACACTAAACCATTAGAAATGTTGTTTTTGTTGTACCTCATAGCGGCGACATAAGTCTCTCCTGAGATGCATTAGTGAACACGTCGTCAACATATTATTGAAAATATAACATGAGAAACCACATAGGCTATCGGCTAGAAATGATTAACATCTTATTAAGATCTTTAAAAGGTTGGGCCTAGATTGTTGAATCCATATCAATGTCGCTATCTTGTGACAGTTTTCACGTGTCTTGATATAATTTGGTTTCCTTGTTTTCACTATCGTATAAGAAAGCTGAAAATGGAAGCCATATCGGGCTTTATTTTGTGACACTGGTAGCATTTTTCGGGATAGGTTGGTTTCTGTTTAATTCATATGGGGTTAGAAGCCGGAAAGCTTCGAAGGCTGTTTAGCAACCGGGGTTAACTTAAAACTGGCTGAGGATCGTATTCAGATATAACTAGTAGTAGTTATTTAAAGCCAATATGTTTGTTTCCTTTATCTCTTTTAACCATGTCCAGCTGGAGTTGCTTTTCATAAAATGTAATGTTCACATCATGAATCGTTAGTAATGTACATCAAGAAACGGGTTGGTGAATATAAAAATGTCACGAGTAAAAGCAGTGTTATAATTTCACGTAAACATTATTATGTAAATGGCATTTAGAAAAGTATGACTATCTGGGAAAAATTTCCAAAATGTCAGAAAATGACAAATAAATTTGGAAGAAACCGCAAACTCTATATAAAAATTAATCTGGAATAGATACACAGCAAATAAACGTTCCATTGGATTAAAAAGCGATAGTTTGTCATTTCTTTGGAAGTTTGCAAATTACATGGGTCCTTCTATAATTATGCACGATAATTAAGAAGACATTGACACTCATGGGCTGAGAATATTTCTTTATTTTGGGGTGAAACAGAAACATGTATGTTTTGTTGCTAAAATTGAACAGACTTATGGGTAAAATACGGGAATTTTATTTAAAAATATACACATTTATACCCAACAAAGCATGTTCCCCCTTTATCCAATATTGAGTATGGCTTTTCATTTGATGAATCATTATGTCGTTGACCTATTTGCTTGAATATGTGGTAAATGTGGACAAGCTTTAAGTCCATATTAGTCATCTAGAGAGTGCTTTTCAATAAACAATTCTTTGAATAAACGGTTGATGAAGACTCACTCTGAGGTGACTAAATGAGAGATTGACGGGGGCCCCGTAACATTAAACTTTCCAATCGATCGTACGATTGATATCAATCGCAAGTCTATGGGAAAGCGTTTGCTACAGTTTGCGATTGATTGCAAACTTGTTTATGTTACACACCCCTGGTATCTTTCAGGCTCGGGGAGGGGGAAGCTAGGTTATTATGCTCTCCCCGATCGAAGACGAAGCCCCGTAGAGAATAGATAGGGTGACAATAGGTCACACTAAAGAACCCCGTTCTCAATGCTACCACCAGTCACGGCCCTATGGGGGCACAATCGCACCCCAGCTCCAAATGGACCGACTCATTGTTTGGAATTGTAGGGGTAAAGAATTATACGGGAATTTGTGAGAGGGGGGCAACTTTGTACCTGTGATATCACCCGATGGGTATGGATTCTGTTTTGGAAAGGTATAACGGGTAAAAACTCTTCCCCAGGCTTAGGATAAAGCCGTCTGACTTAACGCAGTCGGGTGTTCGATGGATGAAAGCCGGTTAAGGGGTGAACAAAACCTGGATTAGCGAGTGGTTGTTGCTTAATGGATGGTATAATGCGAAAATCTAGAGGTATAAAATGCAATTACAAGAACAAACAGGCTCCGAGCAAGGAAGTCAAGGGAGGGTTAATTTAGAATAGATTGGCGTCGACCACTTTCGTAGCTATTCATTTCCTTAACTTCTTTTTGTTTAGCTTCGAAGCTGCTTGCATATAGAAGACTTAGATTTTCCCCTTTTAAGAAACTTCATCATATATTTCCGCTTGCTTTCTAAAATTGCCTTTTTAAGCATGTATTGTTTTGTTTCCCCCACAAGCCTTACCATGCTTCAAAACACTTTTGTTTAAGCAAATGACAGGCATGTAGCGTGATGGGTAACTTAATTTAAGCATGTATTTTTCGAAATAGAATTACGTAGAATAAATGAGCTAATGAAAGAGTCGAAGCTGCTTGCATATACTGTAGATGACTTACATTTCCCCTTTCAAGACACTTCATTATCCATTTCCCGTTTGCTTTCTATGACAGTCTTTTTTTAAAATATAAATTGTGTTTTTGTATTGTTGTATTCCCCTGCAATCTTACCTTGCTTTAAAATACATAATGCTATTTTTTTGTTTTAGCAAATGACATACATGTATCGTGATGGATAACTTTAAGCATGTTTTTTTTTCGAAATAGAATTACGTTGAATAAATGAGTTCATATTCTCACCATTTTTAGTGTTCAATATTGTGGAATTAAATTGATACTACGTACAAAAATATGATAATGGGTGAAACGTAGGACAATTGTGAATCATTCAAAGTTCATCACTGAAAATGATTTCTGGAGTCTCGAAATTTGTTTGCAAGCTTTTGTGAGAGGAAAATTTAAAGGAAAAAAAAAACTTAACCTTCACGCTGGTTCGCATTTTTTTCTAGATTAAATGCATTTGTTCCAGTATTGATTAATACGTTGATATACATATATAATATATCATTCTATCTCATGACATTTATCTTTTAGACAGTTCTAAACATTTTCTTGATCAATTACACAAAAATGCCATTTCTTTGCAATTGTAACAAGAAAACTGTTTTGATTTGAACAGTTCTATTTTTCCTTTTCTATAGCCTTCCACCCGAAATGCTATTTTTTTTTTTTACAATTTAAAAAGAAAGAATGTTAACGGTTTTATTTTTTCCTTTTCTACAGTCTTCCCCAAAAAGTGCAGTTTCGTTTTTTTAAATAAAAAGATATTATTGATGTTAACAGAACTTCTATTTTTTATTTTTTACAGTCTTCCAAACCATTGATGGAGAAAAGGAGGAGAGCGAGGATAAATGATTGTCTGACAGAGCTGCAAAACATCTTGGATGCACTTAACCCTGAGGTAATAGAAATATATATTCTACCGAGGGTTATTTATAAACACTTAAATGTACAAAAGGTTCTTTTAAAAAAAAATCCATTTTGTTTACCCTATTGTATTTATATCTTATTTTTTAATCACGGTAAAAAAGACTTCTAGAAGCTAATTTTCAACAAGGCCATCTGATAAACCATCTGTTAAAATTAATCCTATCTGTTTTTAATAGAATATTTTATAGTTTCTAAAGTTGGTTTGGGGCGTCTCTCTACCCTACTTCACATCATAGTTGGGCTTTGAGCATCTTTTTCAAAAAGTGGATTTTGCCCCATCAAACTTGTATATTATTATTATTATTATTATTATTATTATTATTATTATTATTATTATTATTGTTATTATTATTGTTATTATTATTATCATCATTATTATCATTATTATTATCGAAATACAGAAAAATATCGATTTGTTTGTCTTTGTATGTTTTTATTGTACTTAATCACAGTTTAGGACATACTTAGCCAAAAATACAAATCATCCAAACAGGCTGTATGTGCCTCTTTAGACGTATCACAGAAATAAATCAAATCTTTCGATGAAGATGTATAGCCTTTCTTGGATTGCAAGAAAGCAATTTAACCATTCAATGTATCTCTACTTTACACATTGAATTGACAAGCAATTGAAGAACCCACCATTAATTTGATTGCCCGATTAAGTTAAGATTGTGTTTTAGATCGTTATTACATTCTTGAATGAAATCAAAGCAGTTTTCTGCAATGAGGCAAACATTTTCACCACTTCGCGTGGTGACGAGAATGACATAAATTTACAGGGTTTTTATGAAGCGACAATAGGATAAAAGCATTCCCGTGACTGACTCAATTCAACATTATAATGATAATGGATTCATTAAAATGATTGTGGTTTTCATAGGCAATTGAACGAGTAATTCACATAAATTTGAATCACTGATTCCATGCAGGGCGCTTAAAATTGCATCTCATTTGGCAAAATATCTTCCTATCTTATTTTCATTTCGGGATCAACTCGTTAATTTGAAATTGGCTAGTTGTGTGCACAAAAGATTTAAATTGACTGAGAAGTAACACATCATAAATCTTCTTTCCATATTTACACAATGAGTTCCCGTCATCTGAAACGCAAAATTGTTGACGAAATAAACATGGTGAAAGAAAGCTGGAAGTTTTATTCCTCTTAAAATGGCCTATCGATCAAAATGACAAAATCTGACGTATTGGACTACGGTTATTAAGTTTACTTGAATGTTTGATGATAACAAACTTTTCATGTTTAGCATTGAGCAATGTAGATACAACATATTTGAGGAATATATGCATTTTGACATTTATAAAAGTTGATTTATTTCGTTAATAATTGTGGGGATATCGAATTTCTACGAAATATGGAAAATATATAGGTAAAATATTATACATGTATCTCATTTTAAGTCTACCTTTGTTGTGTGCTTTTGAGGGGAAGCTCGAATTGTAAGCAATGAAATCACCTATCTACCATCAAAGATATATTGAATTTTCTGTAATACGAATGTATGAATTTCCAATGAAAACTCACGAAGAACGATAATTCACGAGACACACCCCTAAATCCTGAAAAGAGCTTAGAATGTACATTAGAAAAAAAATCAGTGCAAAGTTTCCTATTCTCCTGGTATTTCAAGTATTCAAGTGTTTATTATAGCATGGGTTTCCTTGTTTACTCTCTCGCTTTTCTCTGCAAATTGGCCGGATTTACGGGGTAAAAGTTAAAGAAATGGAGTGAAAGCGGAAAAAGAAAACTGGGCAGTGTTGAACTGGATGTTACGATTGATCGTAGGACTTTTTTTTTTGTCGTAGTGTGCAATGACTACTTAGCACAAATCATCGCAAGGATTCAGCGTTGCGATCGATTGCATAACTTCGTGGAAAGACACCCAGAACTTTTCGGCGGACGAGGGCTGCATGCTAAACCAAGCTTGACACTTTTATCCCAAAAGAGGCTCGCTAAACAATGGTGTTTTCAATGACGGGTGTCCAACCACCTTTTAATGACCCCTTGAGCCGAAATGAAGACTTTTTAGGAGCAGGAAAGAATGCAAAGGAGACGCCAGTCACGCTATTCTCTTTTGAAAGTTTTCGTAAGAGCCCATATCATGCTTGGCCGACCGCTCGCTCAGTTGGACATTATTCTACTTTTTCTCGAGAAATGTTTTCAAGGAGTGCTTGATATATCAGAAGTGAGACCAAGTATTTCCATTTATTAATAAAGAAAAATGAATAACACGATACTACATGTTGCAGAATGAACATATTACAATTGGCATAATACAATAATTATTTCAATTATTATCTACCCAAAACAAAAGTCATTTAATTGATATTGCAGTCATTCAATTGATACTGCAGTCGATTAGATTTATATACAGTATTTTATGTGATTCTCACAAAGAGTATCCTGAGGGTTTTATCGTTTTTATAGCATTGCATGCATGTTTTAGAAATTTAATACTAGATAGATAGTTAATGGCTGATTGAAATTAAAAAAATCATCCGAGCTAAAATCCAAGTTGAATCATTTTCCTATACACTTCAAAATTCAATTGGAATAAAAACCGATATAACCGAGACTTAATGGGCAAATTAGAATACATAAAATGCATTAAAGCTTTCTATTTAAGGAGTTTTTATTTAGAAGTAAATTGAATACAACAGTACTAAAGTTGCAGATATTCCAATCACTTACCATGCTCAAAAATCTTAAAGGACATATACACACTTCAGAAACGCATTTGTTTGGAGAACGGCCTTGTTCCGAATTTAGAACGTTTTAAATGTTCCTCAATGATATTTATCATGCTCCAGAAAGTTTGTTGAAAAATAAGTCTTATCCTCTTTAAGCATCTTTAATAACCTCGTTCTTTAGAGAATATAGACCAATGTCTACTTCAATGGAAACAATCAGTAGACAGAAGATCGTCAAAATTTCTTTGTGGAAGCAAAGTGAGATTTATCGAATGTTTTTTCCACATCATTTGTGAGTTAATGAAGAATTGCTTAAACTTAGCAGGTTCCAGATACGGAACAAAAAAAAAGTTCATTTCCACATCATTTTCATTGACGTGTAAAATTCAATAAGGACATGAAAATCGTATATTATATCTTATTGTATTTGTATCGAACTATATCCATCTAATCATAATAAAAAGCCTGATATCAGCTAACGGTAGATGCTGCTTTTCAGAAATTAAACAAGGTAAAACGTAAAAATAAGTACAATACAATTACATGTATAATGTAAACACAAAATCTAATTCCAAAATTACACTTAAAATGTACTGGATGTCCATTCAATTTGCGCTATATTGTTATTTTCTGGTATTCCATCCCTGCTTATGAGCATTATCACTTGCATGAAGGGAGTATCCAAAACAACTCATTACTGCTATTGTTCTGCCGTGCGTAAGCAAGATATACGGTAGCTTATAAGTGCATACTCTGAAGTGCCTCGCAAACAAAACACTCAAGAAAAGAGTGGTATATGCCAAACAAAGTGAGAATTTTGGCGCTTCTGATGAAAATATCGAGCCAAGATTTGAAGGGCATCCATTTCATTTTGGTTTGAAGAGCAGGGAGAATTATCTCAAGCATCTTATTTTGCTGTTGGCTATACCGCCTGTAAGATTCAACGTTTATACATAAAAAAAAATGAATACAAAAATAAACTAAAACAGACGCTGTGGTACAGTTTAATGGGAAATGGAGAGGGGGTGTTAATGAGGCGATTTTTTTATTTACCAATAATATTAATGTTGAGAAGATTTTCATTAACTTGATATAATTTGGATCAAAGAGAGGTCTTGTTCGAATTATTAGCAGTAGGAAATATTCACGAATACGAATTAAAAAAAGAATTATAGAAAGTCATCTGTTTTGCCGAAATCGTATAATGTTGCCTGATAGTACTGCCAATTCTGTAACAAAGCAAAGCTGAAGGTACATTTACTGCCACATAGAAATTATTTTGATGTAGAAAATCTATCTGCAGCCTGTGTTTTATAACTTTAAGTATACAGACGTGTGTTGCCGTCTTTTAAGTTTGCGATTGTTCAAACCGTCACCAATTTTACCAGCCGGCATATTAGTGAGGGTGGTTGCACGAACCAGTCGTAGCAATTCAATTGAAATAAATGCTATCGAAGTAACATGAATTCAAGTGGTATGGCAATGTTCTTGACGCTATGTCGGGGTTTCTACGTGTTCAAGCAGCGCCCTCGTAGTTACAGGCCAGCTCGTGAAAAAGCTGACGAATTGCACAAAGATGGCCGCATAGGACCCCGGAAGCAACACGATCCACGCCGACTCTTTGTTACTTCACAGTTAACTGCGTCAGAACAACGAGTCGGGGTGAATCGTGTTGCTTCCAGGGTCCTATGTGACCGGAGCATAACAAAAGATTGTGACCCAAATCTTATTTTATTCTCAAAAATCTTGATAAAAAATGATGGCACAAGCAAATTGACCGCTGATTTAGGTCTGTTGAGTTTGACTAGATGAGATTTTGTTTGGTCAAGAGACAAGCGTATTTCTATTTATGACCGTGTCACTTTGATGGTAAATATCAGATAGCATTGTGAAGAAGTTGATATTTTCGTTAATGGCAAACCGAAATAAACAAAGCAATTACTTGAATAAATGGAGTTTTGTTGAGACTTGAGGGTTATTGGAGGAAAAATTTGAGTAATAACGATATTAGTGATGACAATAATGATATCCAGTTCACGCATAGCTCATGATTGCCATGTATGTAGTGTACCTATACTCTTACAAAACAGGAAAACCGGTATGGACAATATAGATCTGCTTGAAATGAAAGAACACAGCATACATTTGGTGTTGTGCAATGGAGTCATATTCCTTGCAAATCATGTGTTGAAATAATACTTCTGATGGCCGACACACACCTTTGCGTTTTAGCATGCGTCTCCCCAGTGTTTTTGACAATCAAAAACGGTCTCCAAGCGCACGGCATAGCCTGATCAGACGGTGGACTGACGTTCGGCAAAACGGCTTGCCCTTTAGGAGTGTACGCCGAACGCCAGTCCACCGTATGACCTGCGTCTCTGTGCGTCCAAGGAGCGTTTTTTTTAATTTTCAAAAACGTTGGGCCGACGTAGGCTAAAAACTTAAAGGTGTGAGTCGGCCTTTAAGCATAGTCTTAAACTTATCTAAAACCAGCAATATTTCGAAGGTAATTTGAGACGAGTTGCATAAATCCAAAGAAATCTAAAAGAGTACAAGCAGTCTCAATGAAAATTATAACCAAAACGTATTTTGTGTGCCACCTTTGAGAATAAAGAAGGGTACAGGACCAGAACACTCCCACATATCACTTAAAAAAAACCAGTTTATTATCAAATATATATACGCACCCTTTTCCTCCCACGTCATATAAACGCACGTATCCAAGGATATAAACACCCCATAGACATGATAGACGTATTCATAATATTTGGTATACCCACATAATTATTGCACACACATAGTTCACCCACATTGTCTTGCTAATAAGCATGCAGGACTTTTTTTAAACTTCCATCGACCGACCCTCTGAAAATGGCCGGACCTAAACTTTTATCTTTGATTTTTCTCTTTTCACTGAAACGTGTCAAAGTTAAAAAAGGTCACAGTTGATTGGAAGATAAACATGTGAAATACTACCCGTTAAGTCATTTGATACATTTGTCAGAGATATTTACTGCTTTCTCATCCGTCTTCTTATTTTCTACATGAATGTGTTAAAAATAGAGTAAAAAAAAACAACGTTTTCCGAGAAACCGAAGCTATTTTTTTTACAAAATGAGATTTTAGGGCAAACAACTTATGTGTCTAAGTTATGATCATCAGGAATGATTAATGACTGGAAAACTAACCTACAATGATAATGCATAGCGACAGAGGAATCTATTGACCAATACTTAATCATTTTGATAATTGATATACTATCTTTGCTGTCTGCTTGATAACAAACTTGCTTTGTCTTTTTGGATGCCTTGTGAACTTGTTAAGCAAATCATTCAATGTGCCATAAGTTCACATAACTGTATCATGGGTCGCCTGTTCTTTTTCTGCTTCTTCTCCTTCTTCCTAAACATATTCTTCATCTTCTTCTTCTCCTCCTTCTCTTGCCTTAACTTATCCTTCTTCATCTTCTCCTACTCCTTCTTCTTTCCTCCTCATATCATTTTACTTTTTCGAATTCTTTCCTTTTTATTCCACACGTTCTTGGTTGCACTTTTAAACTTATATTTTAAATACGAATTATTCTTGTTCTTCTGTTTCTATTATTGTTGTTATTATTAACCTACATGTTGACTTTGTTTCATTCTCAAAATGGATACTTGTGTCATTAGTGTCCATGAAGCTATTGCCTACCTTTATTCTCTCTTTTCATTTTCATATCGAGAAATGCTCAATTTCCTGATATAGTCAGACAGGGGTGTGAGAAGAATACGAACAATAATTTCAAACAATCATGAATAAGTAAATAAAGCTGCATTTTCTGTCATTTATATTCCACAAAAATGATAAACAACAAGGTGACATCTATTTCCGCCATTACAATTGTTTTTAATTTCCGTGAGAATTTTAATCTTTAAAGAACGAGCCTCGAAATAATGAATTTGTTAATTTCATTCATGAAATTTTTGTGGTTTATTTGTTGATTTGGTCTGTCAATGACAAATGACCCGCAAAGTGTGCACTTCTGGGCCCCGTATCATAAACATTCCAATTAATCGTATGATTAATATCAATCGTAAGTCATGGGAAATCGTGTAGTGAATATTTGCGATTGATCGCAATCTGTTTTATGTTACACGCCCCTTATTTTTCATTTGTTAGCCATATCAGACGCGTGTCAATTAAGGACTGAATAATATCTTTCCGTCCCTAATTAATATAAATATGCACTGTTCCATTGTCCGTTTCCTATTGTTATAAATCGTACGAGATAGGAAGTCCAGATTTTCGTCACCAAAATACAAACATGTTTTGTTTAAAGGGTATAGGAAATATCCTTGATACATAAAATGTATTTTAATAAAGATTTACAAGATTAGTTTTTATGAATAAATATAGTGTAGTTCTTTTTATGTAGGCGTGCATCATGCAAACTAAAAACAAAAAACAAAAAGTTATTCTAAACAAGACTTTTTCATATTTCGGTGAATAAAACTTGTTCATGAGCAGGAGGTTTTTAAAAGCTCTCATGTCTTCCTTAGCTAAGATCTTCAATTTAAATCGGATTTGAATCCATGTGCAATTTTTACGCGACACTTAAATATCACATTCTCCAATAAGTATTTCATGAAACTCATCTTTCTAAAACAGAGTCTTTATGTTTTCGCATAACATATGTTTACTCGACAGAAGAAATTCGTACAAAAATTAAATACTTTCTTATGTATGTGGCTATAAGGACATTTTTGCGAGGGATACATAAAAAATGAAAGGTCTTTCACCTAACTTATTTTCTTTTCAAATATAGATGAGTTAAAACGAATAGTTTCGATACCCTTTTGATTTGATTGGGAAAGCTGTTTTGATCACTCATGCTCTCGGGGATCTCTTGCTATGGATCGCTTTAACTTGTTATCTCGTGCGTATGACTTTTGTCCTTAATATGATATTTTAAGGATTCCTTAAGATTCCTTAAAACGATTTTTAAGGATTCCTTTTGCTTAATCGTGAAAAGGAAACTTGACCTTAATACACCTGTTTTACCTATTAAAAGTAAGAGCCGAGGGTGATTTTATACACACTGCAAAATCCAAGGTGTTAGCGTAACATCCATTCAGTGTTCATATTCTTCAGCTACAGCACAAAGTGTTAAACATCAGTGCATATTTACACGAATAGAAATTATGTCATATCATTTTCCACATTGTAATCAAACAAATTTCGTTCAATTTCGATGCAAGATTACAATCAATTCTTGCAGACTGGTAATTTTCTAACAATTACGGTGCTTCGCAGACACCAAGTCGGCGAGATATTAACACTTTGGTGTATTTGCAGTGTACTGATCATGGTCGGTGTAGATGGCCCGGTCACCTTTGCTTGCCCATGACATCATTGTATTTTTTTTAGTGTCAAACTAGATTATCATTTCAATGTTATCCTCCGTTGAATATTTAGAAAGCATTATTGTGATTGTAAATAAACTCCCCGATTTTTACAGGACAGTGTTTAAAAGTGCATTCGTCTCATTTTTTGTCAACCAAACCTTTCAAATATTCTTGAAAGTCGTGTCGTGCACTTGTAATTTCAAAATCGTAGGAGATTGATATGATTAGAAATTAGATCATTCAAACTATCATGCTATGAAAATCGAGTATAGGATATATATTTTATTGATTGATTTATTAATTAATTTACTTATTTATTTTTATATACTTATCTATTTATTTTTTTTATATACTTATTTATTCATTTATTGTTTCACATGTTGGGCAGATCATCCTTTCCAGAAAAACATGATGTTCTTCAAAGTTAATATGAACGCATGTATTATGTTTTTTTTTGTTCAGGAAAGGAAATAACAATTTTGAGTTATTAAGTAACAGAATAGATAAGTTAAAAGAGTTTTGGAAAAGAAACAATTTGCAATAAAAATAAATTCTATAAAATGCAAGTCATTTATTTGAGACTGAAACATTTCAATAACCGTTTTTCTTCCTGTCTTTCCAATTATTCTTCCAGAACAACAGCACGAGACAGAACAAGCGAGAGAAGGCCGACATTTTGGAACAAACCGTCAAATTAGTCAAGCAACTTCGACAACATGGGGCAAGAGGTGAGAGAGAATTTCCAAGACAATACAAAATCTAGACATCTTCTGTGATAATCTCTTACTTTAACTCCAAGTCACGAATCAAACCGTTATACCACGGATTTGCTTTCTTCGCAAATGTTGGTATCAGGAGTTTGTTTCTCTCTTTATATTTACTCCCCTCAAGTATTTTTCATTTTCTTCACTATGGATATATCCTTGGGAAAGGGAAAGAAAAGTAAGGCTTACAATTTGTGAAATGTTTAGAAGGAGTAAACAAATTGAAATACGGAGACGTTAATAAATGAATGAAATACCGTGAAGGTTGTGGAGCGATTGGTAGTTCTCAAGAAATAGTAGTCTAGTTATAGATAAATTGTTTAAATGAGCTTTTAACACTTCTGAACAGTAGAAAGTAAGAGTTAATGATGATAATCTGATAAAATTGATTAATTAAAAGTCATTCGTAATGGTACAATGTATGAATACCAACGATGGATCGCGATTACGGTTTCTGAGCAATTTGTTTTTGCAATTGTTTTCCCGAATTACTTTGATAACAAATGTCTTAAGTATTCGTTTAATTTTTTCAAGGCCTATGATGTGAAACTAGCTTTCACTCCTCCCAAATGAACTCGGGTTCATCATTATTATCAGATCACATGCACACAAACTTATAATACTTCATGTTGGTAGACAAACCAGTGAAAAAGCATAAAGCAAACATTTTCTTATTTTTCATTGAAGTTTGCACTTTTTTAAAATGCACTTTCCCACAGAAGTCACTGCCCTAACATTTCTAATAATAGTTTGAATAAAAATTCTTTGCCTCCCACTTAATCGTGGGCGAAACAAACACATGTAAACGTTTAATGTTACAAAAAGACAGCAAAACTTTTAACACGCCCCTATTGCACTCTATTTTTTTACATTTTCTGTTGGGGAAAATGTTGGGTAATTCTGTAAAAAAATAGACATTGTATTTCGTGAATACAATGCAATTTTACTCTGAAATAGTCTAATAATAAACACAATTGAGGACTAATCGAGCTATTTATACGCCAGTTAGGGTTGTCAAAAGTCACAATAAACCTGATAAATGCAAATAAATCCCAGTGGGCGCCCTCTAAAGGGTGTAGTTGTTCCTAATAGCATAACACCTGTGTCAATGTCGAATAAGTATACTTTTGATTTCTGTGGGGGATTGATGGAAATAAAGGGTTTGGTACCTCTCACAAAAGCAATGTCAAATTCATTCAAGACACACCTCCAGACATCAAATTAAGAACTAGCGGTTTGGGAATCATTATTGTGTTACAGCGGTTAAAAATGGTTAGAAATGAAAGAAAGTACACAAAAATAACAGTCGAATTTTGAAGATTGTAAAAATATTTTGTAATGTACGTTAATTGACATTTGTTTGAACAAAGGGCGATGGAATGCATAAGATTTATTCATCAAATCACCTTTTAAAAGACGAAAACGCTTTTTTGAGTCCATTGAAATCTTCAAATATCGTAGGATCGCTTTTTCTTTAACAAATCAAATTGGATGACCCAAAACTATATCACAAATATGTCACTGATCTATATTTAGATCAGTTCTGAACTATTTCACCTGCAGTATGATTTCTCATTCAATAACAATAAGTGATCTCTTTCCACTCAGTAAGAACTAATGCATGGTCAAGATGGTAGAAGTTAATAATGTCGCCAATTTCAGAAGGCATTGAAACAGATTACGGTATGCCAACTTTATCTAATGTTCATTGAAAGCTTTATTTATTACATCACAGAGCCTCACACGTTGGCATTTTCACTTTTCATAAATCATATAGCAACTTACTAGTGTATAAAATAATTTTTTAAAAAATGCCAAATTAGTTAGAAAATTCAATTAGAAATATGTAGTTTAAAACAGAATTATCTATAGAAATCGTGCAATGCGAATAACATTTTTAAAACAAATATGTTGTCTCTGGATGGCATTATTACTCAGCTGGAAAAGAAAAATACCGAGACCACATACACAAACATGTAGCGCCTTCTAATCCCGCTCATGGTCATATTATTGATTTCATTGCGTGGCAAAAGGACCTCCAAGGTCGAAAGCAAGAATGAAAACCCAAGCAGACAAACATATACCATTATTCGCAGCCCCTCGCATTTGAGGTAAAAATATGCACAAATAGTTCTCAATTCACTTGATCTAGAATAGAAAAATCGCCCCCTAAAAATAGTTCACCGCTCTGAAAAGAGATCACGATATTTTATGATACATTGGGCACTCTGTGGCAAGAACAATGGTTATAAAAATCTAATTAATGCTAAAACAATTATATATAAATGAATTAAGGAATAAATGCAACTTACAAATGAATTTAAATTAAATTTATTCATCTAAACATATTTATTCATTTTTACAAGTTCTCATTTAAACTATTTAACATCATGGTATTGACATTAAAGAAAGCCGATACATAATTAATAGCAAAAATATGTATGTTATAACTTTCATCTTCCAAAGTTATGGGTATTTACATTTTCCTTATTTTCATATAATTTCAACGACCAAGGGCGACCCAAACTTAAATATAAAAATACTAATAATAACAACAATAAATATTATTTTAATGATTATAACACAGGGAAAATATAACAACAAGATATCGATTTGACATCTTGTTAAAAATTTAGATTCGGCAAAGCTTTATGATTGAAATCGGAAATAAAATTAGAAATCATTTCTTTTTCCATTGTAAAAAGTACTTATTCTTAACATGCCAATTGGTATTAATTGATCAAAAAACAAAAGGCACGTCTTTAACACCTATTTTAAGGCCTGATTTCAAAGATTTGAGGAGCGCAGATTTATAGAGCAAATTTACAGCGATGTTAATTAGTGTTCGCAAGCACAACCCGGTCCAAGGGTTAAATTCTTTTGACTGACTTGTTAGAGACGAATTTAATTGATTAGTTGTTTTGTGTATCTACCACTCTTAAATTGTGGCTTTATGATACGCATATTGAAGAGCCTTTATTTGTATTTCCCATCATAGGCTATGTACTGGGGGCTGAATTCGTTCCCACGTACTTAAAGGCTGGTCATCGTCTTATAAAATTTTAGGGAAATTTTGAAGTGAAATTTTTTATTTTTGTAAAAGCGTCTTTCAGAAAAGGATGACTGCATATTTTGCATTATTATTGTGTGAAGATATACTAGCTAATATCATACAGAGAAAAAAAATCTTTAGTGCTCTTTAGCAATAGTATAGTGTTAAATTTCCTTCGTGCCCTAACGTTATTTCATTATTCAATGACGACAAAATAATATCAATATCGTTGTATGAAATTCTTGGCTTTCATTACTTGTTATGGAAAACAAACAGTTATGAAAATGAATTATCTTCATCAGCATTAATATGAGCATATTAGTAGCAGCATAATCAGCATGTATGCTATTCTGTTTAAAAAAAGTATTTTAAAACATATGTTGGGACTTCTAGTTAATCTCCCGATTAAACCAAAATCGTGTAGTATAAGAAAAGGGAAAAGAAAATTGCATTAAATTTCAGATGCTCAAAGATACAACTTCATACGCCGTTTTAGCATCATTGTTAATACCCTCAGAACACGAAATCAGATCGGATATTGTCTTTTCGGAGGTCATGAACATATTTTATCAGAGTTGAACTGAATGCCAGAATATTCTAAAATAATATAGTGTTAATGTTGCATTGCATACGCTTAGAAAAAAGTGCACGAAGGGTGAAAAAAATGTGCAATCAGCGGCAAAACTCTTTATTTATGTTAAATCATTACACTATTTGTGTACACATTAAGCAAGTTACATAAAGGGATCAAACAATATAATGCAATGCAATACAATCTTCTTGAGTCCTTGATTGATTTTAAAGTCGCCATTGTCAGGACCATGATGAAAAGCAGCTGTGCTGATCGTGTGCTTTTTTTAATCCTGAATAAAGATCTTGAATATATATATTGTCTATACATGGGAGCATGACACGATATCGAATACGGCGCTGTTTTAAAATAAAAAATAATGATCTCACATTCATGACATTGTCAAATGAGCTAGTTTAAATCCTTCTGAGCACTCCAGAGAGTGCAAAATCACACCAAAAAAGGCCCAATATAATGAATATTGCAGCCCAGAATGGTGCTCCCAGTGTCTCATTTGTTTGTACCTTTCAAGGTCCGATGTTGCGCCTTTATTCCTTAGTGCGCATGTACATATCAAGGCTAGATAACACATTTATCTTATCCTTGTGCTTAATCTGATCAAGGAAAACTGACAGAAATCTATAAAATGCGAAACTG
Organism: Temnopleurus reevesii; assembly: GCA_036244855.1. Taxonomy (NCBI): domain Eukaryota; kingdom Metazoa; phylum Echinodermata; class Echinoidea; order Temnopleuroida; family Temnopleuridae; genus Temnopleurus; species Temnopleurus reevesii. Next base: position 59,688 of record BQKZ01000695.1, read on the forward strand.
GCCATTTTTTCATACACGATGCGGAATAAATAAAATCATGATATAAAGAACGAAATCCCCATGAATTGCATAAAGTTAATCACGCTTTGAATGAAAAGGGGGAGAAAACTAGGTAGTAAATGTCGGATTTGGTAAGGATATGGAAGGCCGTTATGCCATTTGAGTTGGATTACTGATGTGCTTTTCTATTTAGAGTATCGTCTGATACTCCCTAAACACAGACGGGCTTTTCTCACCTTAACTCAAATAGGGTTAAATGGATTGAAAAGATGTACAATACGGAGTGACCTCAATGCTAGACATATCCTTGCGCCTTCCGTTGAGCACAAATCAGTCAATTTTCATCATTTATGATTTCCTTCTTTCACCTTGCTCTACATAGCAGCTAAACAAAATCACAACAAAACATCAATAACGACAAACTATAACAGGATAAATTTTTCATAGCGTAATACATTATGCAACATTTTGTGCTCTAAAATTAAATTTGAAGTTATTTGTTGCTTTTTGTTTGTTAAGTATGTTATTCGATTGTTTCATGAAAATGTGGAATATTTTAGTGACGATTGATGACCAACGTATGGAAAAATGGCAATCATATAATTCAATTTTCTTTTTTCTTTTTCTTTTTCTCGTAGGCAATCACACAGCAGACCCAAACTCCCAAGTGCAATTCAGAGCAGGATTCAACGAATGCATGGCAACCGTCACACAATTTCTTTCAGCCAATCAGGGCTCGTTGAACGGAGAAGCGAAGGCGGGGCTAATGTCCCACTTGGCAAACTCCCTGCAGTGCAACAAAGTTTACCCAGAACGCTTGCCCCACCCACCGCGACGGCGCCTGGAGGAAGCAGCCAATAGCATTAGCGCACCCACCAAGCCGCAGCCAACTTCCAACCAATCACAGGTCGGCGAGCCGAGTGGGGCGAGCTCTATGAACGTTGTGCATCCAATGAGAACGCCTGCTCCGGCTGCAGCGGCCATGACGTCGTCTTCACCACATTCCACAGTCTCGGTGCCGGTGAGCGTGCCAAACACGATGACCGGCGCTCTGCCTAGTCTCACCGCCAGGCTGGAGTTTACCTCAAACGGAGGCAATGTACAAAACGCAACTCGACTAGTGCCAATTCATATTCCAATCAAGGTGCAATCGCCTGGACAGATCATTCTAGTTCCATGCCAGTCGCAGATGTTAAATGGCAACCAGCTAACTACGCCGATTATCCCTGTTATGAGTCCTCCCACCGCCAACCTCGCCTCCACCCCTCTCTCCTCCGCCGGGAGCTCGGGCTCAGTGGCAATATCACCACCCCACCACCACCACCACCAGTCGCCACAGAAACCCATCGGACAGCCTCTCGACACCGCGGGCGCGTCCACCTCGGGCACCATCATGTATGCAGCTTGCCCCACGCCTGGTACCTCTGGTGGCGCTGGCGCCGCGGCAGGTCCTGGCGTGATGCACCAAGCAGCGCCGTACCCTGTCGCTTTTGTTGCCATGGGTGATCCCGCCGAAATGCAGAATGGTGCACAACTGGAACAAATCTACCAGAATCTACCTAGGATCCTGATCCCCGCAAACCCACCGAATGGTACAGAGCCAGTCTGGAGACCTTGGTAAAGACTATTTTACCATTCCAGGATCTTCAACCATTTTAATTAATTTGACGAATTATCAAATTGGACACGCTAATTTTCATCGTGCAATCTGAATTAAACAAAAAAAAATAGTAACGAAAGTTGAAATTAGTTTGCTAACTTTCGGAGAGAAATGAAAAAATGACTCTATAATTGCTTAAAGCAATGCCAGAAAAAGTTTGAAAAGCGATCCGAATTTAGATGTTTAGATTTCTAACAAAAAATTCAGTTCTTTTGAGAGCTTGATAGCCACTAATGCTTCACACTAAGAATTAGAGTGCAGTTTCGCACCGATGGGTGCGTATTCGCTGGTATAGAATTATCTTTTAGGGTTAGAGATCGATCTCCACCCTAAAGGCCCCAGCACACCAAACACGGCACGGCATAATGGGCTGATGGGACGTTTTTTTTACGCGGTATCTTGGTTGCTATTGGCCAGTGCGCTCCTCCGCGTAAAGGATGGTCAAGAACTGGCCAATCACACGGGAGACATCGCGTAAAAACCGTGCTGTATTGCCGTGCCGTGTTTGGTGTGCCCGGGCCTTAAAGGTGCATATCCTTCTACACCCTACATGTTGCTACTATTGTACAAGTTGCTGAATCCCTAAGGGTGTAAAATTGCACCCTAATGTCTTAGGGGGTGTTGTTTAAAAGTTGTAATTGATCGCAAGTTGCTGTCGATTTGAACGTGCCAATCAAAATCACTGTTTCATATGCATCTTCTTAAATGCGCATACCGTGTGCCAATGAAAATGTGCGTTATAATTTGCAAAGTTGCAGTTGACTTGCAGTTGATTTTGAACAACACCCCTAAGTGTATTATTGACTGACTGAGCTGACAGCTTATCGATAAAACTGACAACAAAATCATAACGTGCTTCCAATTATTTGACAACACTCTTCATCAGCAATCATTGATTTGTGCGTGTTTGAAAGTGTGGAGATAACTAAAAATGTGTGTGCTGTGGTATTGTGTGTTTTTCTATCGCTTCCCGCCATGTTTTCTAAATTTCGATTCCAATTTTACAAATGAAAGAATATGAGATAGTCTTCCACCGACGTCTTCCAAATTACAGAAAAATTATTTTCAATATGAACACCAAATATCATCGGAGATTATGTATAAATATATATATGCAATGTTTACATAACAGACTATTGTGTCTTCCTAATAAACAAGTTTTGATTAAATAACGCGGGCCGCAAATAATATAGTGCCTTATTTGCCATCTCTCATTTGGTTATATTTTTATGACATTTATGAAAACATTGAATGGGTCAAAGTTTTATTTTTGAAAAAAGAAAATATATTCATTTGCAAGAGAATGAAAAAAATAATAAAAAATAAGATTTGGGGTCAGGATGCTTCCCTCAATAAGGGAAACTTTTAAGATTAGTGGATTTAGCACAAATTATTTTCGAAATATTAAAAGTCGGACGCAAATTCAATGCTCCTTTGTAAAGCTATTAAAATCGGAACCCGCTTGAATACACGGCGTAAGGTTCTATTCTCTGTGGCCCAATTAACTTTTCGGAAAAAGTTTATATCGTGTTATTTGGTAAATAAAAGAAAAAGTACATTTCATATATGTATTGGCTATATAACATAACATTCAGCAGGAAAATAATAGTACTAAAATATAATTCATGCATTGCATGTGAAAAGAAAATGAATATATGTATATTTGTGGAACTGCTCGCGAATTTGAACAGGTATTTACCATGTTAACTAATAAAAAAAAAATGTTTAAAGAAATACACATAACACAGAACGGTGTCTAAAATGGAATTGCTGTATTCAAAATATTTGATGTGTCAAAATGTATATAAGGAATTTCTTTAATATGAAAAGGTGAAACATTTTTCCTAAAAAATTGATTATATTTATTTATAATTCCTGATTGGAAGTATGAAGTGTGGAATCTGAAGTGTATTCTATAATATTGTATATCATAAAGAATATATTATATTTCTTGGTATCTGATTATATTTATATGGATTTGAATATATAAAACCACTGCTCGGTGGTAATTTGCTTTGAAAATACAAACCTCCAGTGTGTTTAATTGTCTGACAAATTGATGGATAGAAGGAGAATTCGTGGTGAAGAAATTTCATGGAACACCCCCCCCCCCCTTCACTAAAAAGAGGACAGATGAAGCTGAGGGTAAGATGCAAAAGTGGAGTAAGCAGGTAAGGGAGAGATGCAATGCGGAGAGATCAGCAGATAATAATATTAATAATATTGATTATTTATATAGCGCTAAAAACAGAGTATCATAGCGCTTTACGATTTAAGAGAACAAAATAAAGAACAAAATAAAGATCGGAGTAAGAGATGTAGTAAATATGTATGCCTTAGAAATAAAAAAATATTAAAGGGCATGTGTAAATTTGTGTGTGTGTGTGTGTGTATGTGTGTGTGTGTGAGTGTCGAACTGTGTGCAAGAATATCTACGTATACTATGTATCTGAAAGAGTAAGAAATCGTATTGTGCAAGAGAAGGAGAGAGACGGGTATAGCAAATCATTGCATAGGTATTTGTGTGTGCGTGCGTGTGTGTGTGTGTATGTGGTTGTGTGTTGGTTTGTATAAATGTGTGAAGTGGTATTATTGATTTGCTAATTATTACTCCTGCCCCACTTTCTCTACTCACGTTCTCTTATCTCTATTTTAACACACTCTCTGACACACACATAAGCATACACATTTTCTGTTCTTATATGACTTATTCTATCTTTCCCTGCTCTCTCTCCCTCTCTCTCCCTCCCTCCCTCTCCCTCCCCTCTACCTCTCTCCATCTCTATCTCTCTCCCCCTATATATATATATATATATCTCAATCTCTATCTCTCTCCCTATCTCCCCCAGCACTCCTTATTTTGGATTCCTGCACACATTGCAAATAGCCCAACCCAACACCATTAAACTCCAATGACTCGGTCATGCATTACTATAATTAGCGTCAATCATGTTTATTGAATTATTTATACGATCTATATGCGTAGAAATTAAGAGGACACGCTTTGCTAACGTTATATGTGTCTGTCTGTCTATCTCTCCCTCCCCTCTCTCTCTCTCTCTCTCTATCTCTCTCTCCCTATTATCTTCAAATAGCTATTAGCCAAGCGTGTCCTCTACGAAATTCTGAACTCAGGGACTTAGGGACTATGAAATATATTCAATCTTCGCTTTACATGATGTTGGGTGTACATATCCTATAGCGTTAGCAAAAATTATGTGTCTCCTGTGCTGTGCAGAGAGGGCAGTCAAGCAAATTCAATTCATGCTTGGTAAACTTCGCATTTACGCTTAGCCTCCACCTCCCCTTATAGAAAAGAAGGTTTGGTTGCTCACCAATACCATTTTTTTTTACATCAAAGTGTCGGTCCGTCGAGGTTTTTTAGATTATCTTTTTGAGCAAAAAAAAAAAAAAAACAATGAGGAAATTAATCAGTGATGGAGAAATTAGTAAAATATCTGAAAATTATAATTCAATTTTAATTCCACATGCTTATCTTCAATTTTACAGTCATGTGATTTCTTTTTGATATAATCGAAAAGCAACGATAACAAGTTTAAGTAGGAGGGTAGCCCGGTGGAGGGCAACCACATATATTTTTAGCCTAATGTGTATACGAAACCTATAAAAAGCAAACAGGTGAGACGAACACACCTGGAATTCTTTTTTTTTTTCTCTCTCTCTCTCTCTCTCTCCCTCTTATCTTCTCTCTTCTATATCGGTCTGTCTCCTTCTCTCTCTCTTTCTTTCTCCCCTCTCTGTTCTCTCTTTTCTCTACTCTCTGTCTGTCTACCTCCCCCCTCTCTCTATCTCTCTCTCTCTCTCTCTCTCTCTTTCTCTTTCTTTCTCTCCCTAAATCATGGCTCGTCGTGGGAAAAGCAAAGTCGGGGTCTTCAACAAATACCATACTTGCCTTTCTCGCCCAAACAAATATCATTTCGGTCAAACAAAGGGCCACAAATGAAAAGGTTATCAGCCAAGAAGAAAATACCATAATCCCCAAATAGCAAGTACGAAGACAAATAGTTGGGTCATTTTTCGAAGTAACTTTAAACACCAATCTGTTTAATACGTAAAAAAGTGGACAAATAGCATATTTTTGTCACGAAATGACAAACAGAAAACCTTTACTGACCCGAACTATATTAATGGTGTTAGGGTCCATGTACCCCATATACCCTATTGGGAAATGGCCAAGTTTTTAAATCTGACAGATCAGGGGTTTCACAAAGTTTTTGGAGGATTATAAACGTATCCGATGATGACCAATCGTGTCCCCTGAGAATATCCGCACTTAGAAACCTGAGGACTACAAGATATATTTCTTTAAAAAACATATTTTCAAAACAAAAATTATGGCTAACATAATGTCCAGCGTAAACGAAATACATATATCATTTGCGCAGAAACATGAATGGAAGACGCTTGACTGGCAATAATTTTATTCGGCTATAGATGCATGCACATGCTATACCTTCAGCCACGCTTTTTCCCTGCACATCTATGTCGGATCAACTGGAGATAAGCTGGACCCCACGGAAGACCACCCCCCCCCCCCCCCCCCCTCGTTGGGCGAGCTAAATGTGGGTAATCCATCGTAATTTTTTAATTGTATATGTCTTTAATACGGAAATAAAATCAATTCAATATATCAAATGGCTATCAATGCGTGTATGATAGATCTTTTACGTGCGCACTGGCCATTAAATGGGGCGAGACCCCCCTGAGGGTTGCAGCAGGTGCCTGGTATGTGGTAACCTATATACCCTACTCTACTTTTCTTTTTAAAATGGCGCCTTGCTGGGCATTTGCTTCGATGACAAACTTAGTTGACCTATTAATAGAAATTTACATTTATTCCGCTATTACAATTTCATGATCTAATAGGCAAATTTAAAGTCGGCCCGGTTGATTTTCACAACATTCCGATTGCTGACACTGAAAACGTGTGAACCGTTGAAAAATATAAATATAAGTTGGAATATCAATTTATGTAATGGCTATTTTGAAAGGAATCTTGTTTGATTGATGAATGTCAATCAATTAAAAAGAATTAAAGGTCACTTAAAGATTAAATTAAAACTGAAAGGTTTGACAGGATTTTTATAACGCCGGATAGCAGATGCCGATAACTATATACGCTACTATGAAATTTACGAAGCGTATGACTATGTTGATCTCTTACGAGAGATTAAAAATGAAAACGAAATTTGTTAAACCTATATCAAGCGTAGATTTGCGAGATTTACTGATAAATATATGAACATGAACATAGACATAACCTTTTTCTCGATTTTATTGGCGTGTATATTGTGTGTGTATGTGTGTGCGTGTGTGTGTGAGAGAGGAAGCATCTGTTAAAGAAAGGAAGATAGAGAGAGAGAGAGAGAGAGAGAGAGAGAGAGATGGAGATAGAGAGGGAAGGGGAAGAGAGAGAGAGAGCGAGTGTGAGTGTGTGGGTATATAGATTAATGATAGTTTTCAATTATTTGTTTAATTCAGTACAATTTAATTTATCAATTTACTTTACAATGAGCATAAAATTACAAAATATTCATACAATGAGTCAATTACAATTGGTTGATGGCAGCAGTCAATAAGAAAATGCTCTTATGGGAGGCCGAGGCCGACCGATAGGTTTGTCCATCCTTGGAAGGAGTTTTGAGCTGAAGACCCCTCCCAGTGCCCTTCCCCCAATCCCCCATCCCCCTTTTTGTCCCATGAATTTGTTAAAACCCTCATCAATTGTTCAATCGTTTTTGCTATCTCACGAAGATAGCAAAACACTGGATTCATTTGTCCTATATCATCATTGCTATTCTGTCTACTCTGTTACTCATTCTTTCGTTTCTTAAAACTGAAAACTACATGTCGCCTTAGACCCCGTTCAAACCTAGTTGTCAATGTGGCTTCCACTAAACTAGTTTCGAAAGCTAATTTACAGATTTAGAATGCTAATCGTGTCCCCGGACTCCCCGCAAAAGTGACCCTGTTGTTATGATGATGGACAAAGAGCTGGATTTAGGGGGTGTTGCTCAAAATCAACTGCAAATCAACTGCAACTTTGCAAATTGTAACGCGCATTTTCATTCGCGCACGGTATGCGCATTTAACAAGACGCGCATGAAACAGTGATTTTGATTGGCACATTCCGATCAATTGCAACTTGTGAACAATTGCAACTTTTGAGCAACACCCACATAGATGCCTTCCGCGCGATCTTCCCGCGTTTACATTTCTATATTCCCTTATTGTTTCTACAAACCGCGGATGAAAACAGTCAGATGCTTGACATATTTAGGGTGAAATGTAAAACTGAGGCAACTTTACGAGTCTTGAGCGTTCAAACTACCGGCTGAACTGGTTCCTGGTAACGAAAATCTACCAAACCAACTGGATTTCTGAACCAGTTTTGAATTCTTCTTTTATGACCGCTTGTCCCGTTTGGACCTGCCATCGAATTAGTTCATGTTAAATTGGTTTCTCTAAATCCTCGGTCACATAGGACCCCGGAAGCAACACGATTCACCCCGATTCGTTGTTCTGAGGCAGTTAACTGTGAATGAACAACGAATCGGGGTGAATCGTGTTGCTTCTGGGGTCCTATGTGACCGGGGCTTTAGAATAGTATCTGAACCGGGTTTTAGTTTATGTTAAACTGCTTTGCGTTAAAGTGGTTTAACACCGTATATCTGAACGGGTCTTTAAACTCTCCCCATGACCACGTCTACCACTTTACCCCCCCCCCCCCCATCAAATAAAAACATATTCAATTCAATGCCTTATCTTCACAAAACACGATAAAATATGTGTATTATAGTCAAGTATAAACTTGTTCAAGATAATCTCTTGAGCAAACTTGTCGAGTATCTATCTGTTCTTGTTGTTTCCATGACTTTGTTTTGTGATTTTTGTTTGGTTTTGACTGGGTGCGTTAGCGTGGGAATGTAAACGTTCCAATAGGGGGCCACCTTTGTAACGTGATGGTATTAACCTAGCTTTTCCATGGTAAACACCATTTAAGTCGTGTCAATAATTATTGGTGGTCGAGGGGTGCACGGAAGACGTGACGGGGAATTTTTTGATGACGGATAAAAATGAAATAGGCATGGATTTATTTTCATTCATTGTAAATTATTCTTTTTGCTGGAATAAGTCAATAGCTAAAAGCAGACTCACACCTTTGTAATTAATAGTCTGCGTCGGCCAACCGTTTTTGGAAATTAAAAACGCTCCCTTGACGCACAGAGACGCAGGTCATACGGTGGACTGACGCTCGTCGTAAGCTCGTCGAACGCAAGCTGAACGTCAGTCCACAGTCTGATCTGCGTATGTTGTAGGTCCAGTGAGCGTTTTTAATTTTCAAAAACGGTAGGCCGACGCAGACTAAAACACAAAGGTGTGAGTCAGCCTTAAAATCCTTTCACCTAAGGTAAAAACAAAATAATCAAAACAATTAGGAAAAAAATGAGGCAACACGCTTTTGTTCGTAAAATGGCCTCTTTGGTAACGTGTATTTTTTCGAATGATCTTTGTTACCCCTATAACAAATAGAATAATTGTATGTTCGTTCTAAATGAATTTAAAAGAAAATGGAAATTATTGAACAATATGAAAATTGGATGAAGACTATTACGTGCGATGGATTTTGATGTTTTAATCTGCAATACAAAAAAATAAAGCACTGTTTTACTTCAGTAGTAATACCAAGTAGATAAATGCCTGACAACACTCTCTATAAATCAGGTTGAATTATTTAGTACTTTAAAGGAAAAAAAGTGTTCTCTCGCTCACTGATTAGTTGATTCAACACGTAAAATGAAACCTATTTCACAAAAAGCATTTAATAGCGTGTCGCACATTCCAAACACCAGCTGCAGGTTAACAATTCACGATGTTCATTTTCTTTTTCGTTTACCATTTTCTGACCCATTTTCACTGTGTATCTTTTTGTATTATTTCGTAATATTAGTTCCTATATGAATATCTTTGGTATAATCTAATGCAAAGATATGTCTTTACTTTTAAGAGCATGAAATTATGACATAAAAACGCTGGTGTTAAAGTTAACACCAGCCGGAATCTATATATGACCACACCAGAAAAAGTGTTAGAATAACACCAATTTAGAATCCATTTATAATATATTTTAATAACCTCTGGTGTTGTTTAAGGCCGCGATCAACGCCAGTCGAAGTAGAAATATATTGATTTCATTCCAAATGATGTTATTTTAACACTTTTCTGGTGCAGTCCTATATAGATTCCGGTTGATGTTAAATTTAACATCAGCGTTTTTGCAGTGTGATTCCTTTCGACTCCGCCTTTCTTCACCTCGTTTTTACAAAAAAAAAGAAAGAAACTTTTTCAGGTTGAATTGTTCCTTATACGGGATTATTCGATTTCCATAAAAACGTAAATCCTGTTTTGTTCAAATCTGATTTTCTGGTTTAATCCTTTAAATTCGCCAGTCATCTGAATCAAATCCCCGATTTCCCATTTATTCATTAAGTGCAGGCCGCGTAAAAGCTGTTAAATCTCAACTTAGAATAAGCAAAGAAAGCTAATCCAAGACAAAAGGTATAAATTGACATCCAGACATGTCATATACACTGACAGTGCAATCCAGAGTTCACTGCGATAGCTTTTACATTTTCCAATGATTTAAGACCGACTTACACCTGTGTGTTTGTAGCCTGCGTCAGCCCATGGGCAGAGTCTTCCGAATATTAAAAAAAAAAAACGTTTCCTGATCGCAAATAACGCGCAGACCACATTGGATTCACGTTCGGTGTAAGTTCCGAGACCGCAATCCGAACGTCCACCGTCTGATCCGCGTAAACTGTGCTCTCGGGGAGCAGCACGCAGGATAAAAACGCAAAAGCGTGAGTCGGCCTTGATAGTTTAGTTTGGTATTTTAAAATGTAGGAATTAAAGAAATGTCATCTCTCGACTTCTGGCATAAAAGCATGTTACTATGGAAATTCTATAGAACTACGATTCAACCAACTTAATATTTCAGAGAAGTCAGAATTTCGAAATCCCGATTATTCATTTCAATCAACATTAAAAATGTTGTAAAAAACTTTGAGTCGTTACGAAGTTTTGCCATTTACCTTTATCACCTTCCCAGTTGAGCATTATCAAATAAAAGGATAATTGGCATGATGTTATGACATTTATAATTTGACCAAATTCTCTAGGCAAAATAGGCAATATGCTTAATAATTGGAAGGCAAATATTATGAACTTGTATTAAAATGAGCAATTGATAATTGATAATAAACTAAAATAATGACATAAATATGATCATGAGGCCAGTATTAGGGCAAATTCACATCGTCATATTAGTTAAAAAAATAATCAAATTCTTCTACAGGGCATTATGATCACATGAATTCTCTACAATTTGAACAATCATGTAATCTACAGGTGAAAAATAGATGTAACTGAACACGCGTTCCTTCTTTTCATATGGTGGCTACATAGAAATGCCATTCAGATGACTGAAATTTAAAATGCATCCATCTATTTCCCCCACATGACTTTGAAATGATATTCCCCCAAAGTATACGAAAAAGTTTGATTTAGATAAACGTTTGAATCTGTTGAAAAACAAGCACTAGGGGCGCCAAGAAGACCATCTGAAGTGCACATTTTGTATTAGTCAAGTGATACGGTAAACCAAAAGATAAATAACCACCAAACGTGCCAAAAGTTTGCGTGAAAGCTTTGTAGAACTATCATATACTTTAATGTCACCGAGTAAATGCAAAACGAATTCTTTCATTTTATTTTGTTTATAGTGCCTAGGGATACACAAGTATATTAATGTTTTGCTCTCTAAAGTGTTGGAGGAAATATACCAATAACATTATCGTGTATATTTTTGAATTGTCCAAATACATTTGATAATAATGAAGTTCCTGTTAGAATATCAATCTGTCGAAACAAATATGGCTAAACATCGGTTATCTTTGAATGGGGTGAAAGTTTTTTTTAACTTTAAATCATTGACATTAAACCTAAAGGGCCAAATCTGATGAATTTAACATGAAAAGGAGACTTTTCACCCAATTCACTTGACTGAGGCAGGCCAGGCGCCAGGCAGACGACTCCAAAGTTACGATAATTCGATTATCCCAGCTTAACGCCAAAAAATAAATACGCGCGAACAATCGAAAGAAAAGCATTGCGTATCCCCGCACTTCGCTCTTGTATAATCAACTCACGGGCCAACCAGATTCGGATAAAACAATCCCTTTTCTCCATCTTGTCTCCACCTCTTTTGTTACCAGGTTACTTAATCCCTTAAGAAATCGGATAAAACTAGAGTTAAGTTAACATATCAATTGCACCGATTGGAGATAGAGTGCCCTATCTATACGCCCAGGTAAATAAACGTCGGTCTGATTAGAGGAAAGAGGAATTTGATTGTAGAACCTAAGTGGGTGCTATTCTAGTAGAACAATCGAAAAGAAAATATATTCTTTGACAGCAAAATAAGTGTGTTTTCTAAAGTGATAAAAAGTCAAATGTTTCCAAGACTTGATCACACATTTACTCTTTTTGCACATTTACTCTTAATGAATATTCTGGAGACTTGGGGCCCTGTGGTTAATTGAAAAATATACTGTGAGCCTTAATTACGGGGTTGTCTTAATCGCACTTTAAATATCCTTCACTTAGATTTTGTAACTGATTGTTAAGCATGTTATTTAGATACTAGAGTTCCTAATTCGATTGATTAAATCTGAAATTGATTAAATGAAATGTATTCGCAGAAATGATATACAATGCCCATGATTGCATTGGAAATTTGGAATGTGCAATATTAAAAGTCGTATAGAAAAATCTATAAGAGTAAGTTTAGCTTGTGGGCAAAACTCGTCATGTAACAAATCAAAAATCATAATTTGTGTAAAACATAGCTGAAAACAGACATCAGTACTATAATTATAATATAAAGGAAAATGTGTATTCTTAAACGTTAGCACATGTGCCACAAAATACATCAATGCCCAATTTTTTTTCCTGAAATCCATCATTGTCAGACTGAATAGTTTTGAGGATTTTTTTTGTTGTTGACAGAATCGATTTGCATTTCTCTTCTTTAAATGTCGGAAGTTACAAGACAATAGAACACATCTTTAAAATTGGCTTTGGAAATTGCAAGATTAAACGCTCACTTGAACATTGAATTTCCTGCTTTGTTCTTTATCAGTCTATGATGATGAGTCATACGAAATAGATCTAGCAACGAGAGGAAATGGAAGAATTTAAGAGCATTAAAATCTATTTAAAAAAGTGGTAATTCTTTTGAAATATGACATCTCGGATGAGTGTGCGCCTGTGATCGAATTGTCTTTCTTTTTTGAGGGGGGGGGGAGGGATGGGGGGGGGGTTCCGAGGATTTTCAGTTTCGACAACTTTGTTTGGGGGAAGGTAATTAAAGTTATAGAAAAGCAGGTGTGATTCATGCAAGGATATACCCCTCATCTCCTACCCCCTCCTTCTCCATCCCTCGATTCTCTCATAAAGCGAAGTAGAGGGGCAACCCCTAAAATGGCGTGGTCATCACTAAAGTGTTCGCCGGCACATACACTCCCATGTATGAAAACTAGCAAGTATCAATACGCATATATCATTTACAGTGATTTAGACGGTCAAACAGTTTGAAAATTGCAGCGAAAGGAGTATGTTAATATGCATCATATACAACCCAGTTCTACGTTCAATAGAATCAAGTAAAAATCGTATGACATCAAAAGACCGACTCACACCTTTGCTTTTTTAGCCTGCGTCGGCCAAGCGTTTTTTAAACGTCTGGAATCAGACGGTGGACTGACTTTCGGCCTTCAATCAAAGAGCGTACGCCGATCGTCTGTCCACCGTATGAGCGGCGTCTCTGTGCGTCCAGGGAACATTTTTGTCAAAAACGCTGGGCCGACGCAGGCTAAGAAAGGAAAAGGTGTGATATGAGTCGGCTCAGTTTGTTAAGAAAATAGATCTGTTTACAAATAATTCCTGTCACAACCACGAAAAGTAACCTCAAATGATATATACAAAGAGAAATAAAAATTGTGGATGATATGGTCCACATGGTAAAAAGAACACATGGGGATAAAATTAAGTTAAGTCCTAATTCAGTGCTTTCATTTTATCTTTATGATTGACAAGAGTTGTGACATTATAAATATTTCATTCATTATACATTAATCGTTATGACCTTGTTAATTGTACCATAATTCATGCTCCACTTCTCACTAAAAATAAAACAAAGGTTCATATATTCCCACAAAAATAGTTTTCCGTCATCTAATTATCAATTTGTTTTGTTATCATGTGGTTATTGCCATATTTTTCTTGTCCTGGTTGCGCTTACACAATTAGGAATAAAGGTGCAGCATTGCACCTTTAGAGAGGAGAATGCGAAACTGGGAGCACCTTCTTAGATGCGATATTGTCAGCACCCTTTAAGTAGAAATCGAACAAAAAATGTATTTCGCATTTTACATTGTACGGAGTGGCTCAGAGGATTCGAACCTGTGTCTTCGAGGACGTTGGAATTGCACGGTTCGAGCTTATGCGATAGTTCCATGCACAATTGATGGCGACTTTCAAAGATATCAAACAAACAAAAAAATAACATAAAATAACGCAGTTTCCTCTTGAGGCTGTCAAAAGGTACCATATTGCAACTTTTTAGTTGTTTGCACCCCTTATGTAACTTTTTTTTGCTAAGCGATTGCACCTTTCTGCGAAGGTTTGCACCTTTTGAACATATCGATTTTGCCACGGTTGAAGGTTTTAATTAACGCAATAAAGATGCTATCATGACCAATTATATCAATCTAATTAAAAGGTGTATTTTTACAGTGGTCGCGTTCAGGCATGGTTGAATTGCGATTAATCTATGATTTTTATATTCATCTTAGGTCAAATGATGGATGCGTTATCCTCTTCTTGCTATGATGAATAAATAAGTTCAATCAGGGTGCCGTGTTAGTATTTCGAGGATTTTGAGGAGAAGTATGATGCTAATTGCACATTGTGAAGTATTATATACTACATTATTGGCCCCGTAACACAAATGTTTATGATTAATCGATAATTTGAAAGAATAGTTCTGATTGATTACTTGCCAGTCTATTGAACAAAATGTGTCTGCAACGAATATCATGATTGGTCATTTTCAGTAGCGATTGATTGCACACTTTTATTTTACAGGGCCGAGAAATTTATCTGGATTGCATTGCAATGAGAAGCACTTTGAAAGTAATTGGAACAGCAAATAAGTGGTATGACCCCCCATGACCACTGTGGGTATGACCAACATACCTCGTGGATCTCCCCACAGAAATCGGAATACGTATATTCCGATTTTTGTGGATCTACCGTCCACAGAACAGGCGGGCGCCACCAAACCGCCACTATATACACAGCGTACACATACACGTGGCTTGTGTGCCGAACTATAGGCTACTGTGTTCCGAGTTTTATGGCGTCTTTTAGCACACGCCACGAGTAAACCACAGAGATGTGTGTGTATAGCTATGCGGAGTCAATCACCTCTGGTGTACGTCCACGGCGCGTATGATAAAACGATGAACAGATCTCGGCTCATCAAAAGAACACCAAAATCATTAATAAGAATAAACATAATTGGGTTGACGAGTTCAATCGTTCAATAAGTGATCAGAGTTCAGAGAGTTCAGAACAAGGTGAAAATGTCACTTGTTCGATAGGAATTTTGGAGGAAAACAACACCAAAACAATAGAAT
>BQKZ01000695.1:75685-86341 GCA_036244855.1 Temnopleurus reevesii
AAACTTCAATTTGACAGATAACGATGTTTTACCGTGAACAGGTTGTGAGAATTGGTGATCTATTGCCATTTCTTGAGGTAATAATACTATTAACGCGAGATGGCGCTACTCTTGCTATTTACATTACCACTATCATTTTATCTAAATTCATTTTTTCGGATAGCAGAATATTCATCCGTCATTGACTAAGTGGTCATGTCTAGTAAATGAATCTAACGGGGTTAGAACATGTGAAGTTATACTTTCATCAATACACATTTTAATCGTAAAAGTTTGTTTTCCTGATTGAAATAGGAACATATCTGTTTCAGTTGACGTCTACTCGCGCTATCACCATCACATAATAGAGCCAATGCAAGACTTGTCAAACAAGCGACAAAAATACTCCCCTTGCGAAAAAAATGATTTTTTTTTTCTTTTAATAAAGTATCACAGTAACGTCACATGTTTAAATTATATAGACGGTGTTTGTGGAGTAATGATAGTGGGCTAAAACCGCACAATAATTTGAAATAAAAAAAAAATCGGCAACTTTCCCAATATGGAGACATATTGGGAAAGCTGCCGATTTTTTTTATTTCAAATTATTTAATGCAATAAAATGGGCAGAAATTTATCGGGACCCTGTCCTTACAGAGCTGCTATATGCTGCACTGGCAGGTTAACCAATATCATAGGTCATTGCACATGACGGTCTTATAAGGCATCCCTGTCATACCCAACAAGCAAGTGTCGCAATACACACTGCACAATTATTGTAAGAAATTTTAATTGTATTTTCAGCTACTCCTATTAGAGAATTTTCATTTGTGATTGACTTTTAGAGCGAACTAGTACAAAATAGTTATAAATTAAAAAGTCAATTGGCCAATATACCACATGAGACGAAAAGACGGAATGTGGATGATCTGCCCATATCATCTATTGAATAAACAATTTCTTAGGAAATATTCAAGATAAAATATATTATTAATTTCTGTATATATATAAACTATTGAAAGCAGGACTCCAGACCAGGACAATCTTAATTTCATGGAAAGCATACAAACAGATAAACTAAAAGTTTGAATCAGACAATAAATAGGAATGTTATGGATAGTTGAAAAATATTTCAATATTATCGCTATTTCTGATCATCTTCTTTCGGATGGAAATGATATTTTCTTTTTATCTAAAAAAAAAACAGAAATAGGTTAACATAGAGTAACTATTCTGTTTATCATTACCATCATCGTCGTCGTCATCATCATCATCATCATCATCATCACCATCATCATCACAATCATCATGATCCTCATCATCATCATCACCAGCGCATCATCATCACTATCATCATGATCCTCCTCATCATCATCAACACTATCATCATCTCCATCAAGTATCACCATTCTTGGTCAAAGTCCTTTTATACTCACCTGGAATATGTCTTTCTTTCTTAAAAAAAATCTTTTGCATTACCTCTGCCTACTTTGTTTGTAAAGAAGAAGCATCATATTTGTACTAACTCATGGTTCTATGTCAGCGTATTTTGTAGTTAAAACGTTGCATCAAATCTCACTGATTGACAGAACCTCATTTCATCTCATCCTTTTCGGTCATCAGTTTCAATTCTACCACCAGTTGTTCGCGAAACCTGTAAAATCCTCAAATTTCTCACACTCCCGCTACGTAAATCGGTCCATGTTTTGTAAATGTTACAACTCCGATTAAAGAATTCAGAGGGGTAAATGCGTGCCCCTCGCTAAATCCTATACGTCAATCAGTTTTTAGATTACTCTGGGATTTTTGACCAAATCTCCCGTAGTGCAGTGTGAATGTGATTTAATTCGACATGTCGAAGTGAATGAAAACTCGAGAGCTTTTCACCTAAACGACACTCTGAATTCATGTCGTGCTCTGTCAATTCCAGAATTTGACGTCACTTTGAACTGTCAAGATTTTTTTAGTCGGACCTGAGTCGAAATTCTGAGTACGGTCATCATAGTCCGAGAATCAAAACTTTTAAAATAACTTTTAACGTACATGTTAGAAATGTCAAATGACAACACAAATATGTATGCATATAATTAATTTACCTATAAGTTTTGAACATCGGTAAAAAGAAAAAATAATAATTGTTCTTAGTCTATAAATAGACACCTGCGCTGCATAGCCACTTCTTTTTCTTCAGGTTCACTTGCACGACTAGAGGAGATAAGACAAAACAATTAGTAGATGAAATTTGTATAAGGGCGATGTCATCGCACAAATATGTTCTGACGTATTCATTTTGCTCAGTAAATGAAAATTACTATGAAAGTTTTTAAGTTGTACATTTTCCAAATAAATGAACATTAAATCACACAATAATAGTTTTTAAAACTTGCGTTTGTTTTAACGTAATGATGGCAAAAAAAGCCAAATATCTGTGTGATATTTTCGGAGCTATGATAACAATATCTAATCCAACAACTTATGTGCAACATCTCTTTTATCAGTTCTATATCATCATCATTCAATTAATATTCAAATACGCTTGTGCCTTGTTTCTCTAATATTTTGTTCACTTTTGAAGGAATTTTAATGACGTATGTGATAAATATACGCATGATTAATTAATTCAAATTTTATCTAATTGGCACATGATTTCATATCATTTTAGGTATACAGCAATGAAAATGATCAAGTTAGAAAAAGCACAAAAGTGTTAACATTCAAACAATACTTTTGATTGGTGTGAGATTGAATAGGAAATATCCTCTAAATTGCCTTTAAAAAACTGTGAAGGAATTTGCATGGCTTAATTTCTAACGGAATAAATCGTTGAAGCAGAGAATTTGCACAAATCTTAAAAATTCAAACATAGATAGAGATGCCGACCGTTGCCGAATATGCATAAATTAACACACGAATATAGTTGCAACAGCTAGTTGAGAGCAAAAAAAAAAAAAAAGACAACAATAACCACATCATCTACAATTCAACTGTAATGAACGACTTAAATTCATGTGAAAATAACATCATGCATATTCTAATACGGTTGGCATATATCTGCATTATTTGACTTCATTGTAACTGCCTTGAAATTAGACAGGACAATAAAGAGCTGATGGTGTTTCACATACACCTGCATTTAAGAGTTCTTTTAGTGCTTTTAAAGTTTCATAACATCTTTTATCTGTTCATTGAGCTTCAAACCAACGCTCTAGGAATCTAGCGCATGCAAATAGTTCTTAAACTTCGTAATCACGTGGCATCATTCTCTACGCCAATCATCTCCCCATGATCGCTTAAAGGGGAACTTCACCCAGAAATGTTTGTGCTCGCAGTGGATGGAGAAAAATACAATGATTAAGCTGTGAACATTTGAGCAAAATCTAACATACCTTTCGAAAGTAATGAATATTCAACTGAAACTTTTGATTTCCACTCCTCGTGGGTTCCTTAAATTGGCAACCTACAGGCACAAAATGGGTGCCAACGGTAAGAGATCTCAATTCACTTTGTACACAAAATGCTCGCATTTTTGTTCCTTTGTAAGAAAAACAGACATGTAGAATCAATATGTCCGTCAAGAGAAAAGCGAAAAAGTGTCTACCTTTCTAGAAAAAGAAGAAAATGTGAAAAATCTGTGTAGAAAGTGAAAGGAGAGTTCTCCATGTTTGCAGCCATTTTGTGCCTGTGGGTTGCAAATTTAAGGAGCCCATGAATGGTAGAAATCAAAACTTTGAAAAATCTTAACTTTCGAATGGATTTATCGGATCATGCTCAAATTTTCACAGTTTGATTAAAAATTATCGTACTTTCATCCATCCATTGCAGGAACACCAATGTCTGGGTGAAGTTCCCCTTTAAACTTCGTAATCACGTGACATCGTTCTGTACGCCAATCACCGCACAATGATCGCTTAATTCTCTTGTGTATCTTGATCGCTACATGGGTGCAATGAAGGCACGCTAAATTGAACTGACATGTTGATCGTCTTTTTTATTCTTCTATTCCACTGCTCGTGTTGTGTACAAACAATAATACCTACACAGGATTTACGATCAATTACAAGGCTTTGTGATTTTACATAAATGATCCCCCATTTACAGTTCCCTAATTCTCTCGGTTTAGAAGCACTTAGCAGGTATCATGCCGCGTTACCTGTAATCTGAATGGACATTTGCACAAGAGGTTTTATATTTTGCATGGCGCAATGCGTTTTTGACGCAGAACAATAAGCGAACTCTGCAGGATGGGGCTATACAGAGTAGGCATTTTTCATGCCATTTGTCATGCTTAAACTATCATTTAGGTTTTTATTATTTAGGCCAAAACGTTTGGAGTTGAACATACTGTGCAGAACAATACCCCAGCTCTGCAGGGTGGAGCTATACAGAGAGTATGCAATTTTTATGCCGTTTGTGATGGTTAAACTATCATTTGGGTTTTTATTATCAACAAAGTTGGGGCCAAAACGCTTGACGTTGAGCATACTGTGTAGAACAATACGCGAACTCCGCAGGGTGGAGCTATACAGAGATTATGCAATTTTTATGCCGTTTGTGATGGTTAAACTATCATTTTGGTTTTTATTATCAACAAAGTTGAGGCCAAAACGCTTGACGTTGAGCATACTGTGCAGAACAATACGCGAACTCTGCAGGGTGGGGCTGTAGAGTATGTAATTTTTATGCCGTTGTGATGGTTAAACTATCATTTAGGTTTTTATTATCAACAAAGTTTGGGCCAAAACGTTTGACGTTGATAAAACTGTGCAGAACAATACGCCAACTCCACAGAGTGGGACTGCAAAGTATTATAGGTAGGCCTAGGTAGGCTTAGGTAGGCTTACTTGTCATGCCGCTTGTAGATTATTAGTGTTTTTTTATCATCTACAAAGTTGAAGCATAACATTTTGACGAAGATCAAACTGTGCAGAACAAGACTCCAACTACAGAGTACGCACTTGTAAACCTACATGTGCATGCCAAACTATCATTTAAGTTTCAATTGTCTACAAAATTGAAACACTTGCAAATTTATTGGAAGAGTGAAATAAGTGAAAATAGGTGAACATTTCACGTTTAAAGATGAAAGGGAATCCAAAACACAAGCGAGTTTTGTGATCAGCATCTGAGCTTATATGACAAGAAAGAAAAGTGGAAAAATTGTAAGATCCAGAAAACAAAACTTTTTTGGCCCTTTTTCACCTTGGTGCCCCTATATAATGCCTATTATTCAATATAGGCCTCTGTCCCGGAGGTTGGATCCCCGTGCAGTGAAAGATATGCCGCCATTGACATGTGTGACATTCTTACAGCATAGTGATAGATATATATAAAAAAAAAAAAAAAACTCTTGTGCAAGACATCAAGCAGTGTGGACTGGAGTTTGTATCCCGATTGCTAGTTAACGTGGCGATCACAAAAATATTTAGAACTAGCACTCATCTGCTCATTAAGACAAATCATTGTGATATAACGATTACAGTTATGAAATTAACCATCTTAATCGAAAATCTCAGTAATTTAAACTGATGTCCATTTATTTCATTAAAAACACAGTATTAACTAATCACATCTGTTTATTTGGTGAAATGTGAAATACCCGGCCTCTCTCTCGCACTCACAAGCATGTTAACACGTATGTGCCCTGTACACTATCATACCTATTTATTGTTTATTGTTTACAAATTTCCACACTTTATATCATTGTAATGTTGCAACCTATCTCTATTCTCTCTTCTATTTCCTTCCTCCTTTTCCACCTATCCCTTTCTAACTTTTGTACATAATTGTTTAATGTATTGTTTTGTGTATTTGTACTGTTCAATGTATTGGCGCTCCCAACACAGGCTTCGCCTTCTAGATCTGCGCCCTTTCCTTTAATTTGTATGTATTTTGTTTATGCTATTTCTGTATATTATTGACATTTGATTTTCTATTTTGAATATTGTATTGATGTATACAGAAATGTGTCAGTTTGAAGGAAAAAATAAATGTTATTTTGAATTGAATTGAAAAAATACCAGAACGTGGTACTTTCGACATTTCAGCTATAAATGGTTGCAAGGTTTGGAAAGTTTTTCAAACTCCACGTATGCCGTTTGAAGACGCTGCAGTTCAACATTCTGAATTGAATATTCTTTCTAATTTTGGTGAGACAATTATGACTGTCGCGTTGTTTGCTTCATGAATGAATGACGCTTGACATGCCATGCTCTTGAAACATAGGAATTTAGACCAATAAACACTTCACCCCCCCCCCCAGTGAACATCCTTGAAATTGATTATTTACAAGAATGGGTAACAGCGGTCATTACTTTTTGTTTTGGTTAAAATGACCTGTCGGGATGCGCTCGTCAACAAAGATGACAATGTTCTCCTTTCCAGCTTTTGAGATGGATTTTCTTCTCAAGATCGATAATTTTTGTAAATGACATGTGACGATGATGCAAAAAAAATCAGTGAAGTGCTTCACACCCCCCCCCCCTCGTTCAAGATCCTCCTTGAAACTTAATGGTCTAAAAGAATGGGTAATAACAGTAATCACTGTTTGCTTTGGATGAAAGATGTGTTGGGAAGCAGCTTTCGACAAAGACGAAAATGTTTTCCTCTCTCTACTTTCCAGATTTTCTCCTCAAAATCGACTATTTTCGAAGAAAATGACATGTGACGTTGATGTATAACAACAGAGAAGAGCTTCAACCCGACATGAGTCTTCTTGAAACCGATCACTCTAAAAAGAATGCATATTAGTGGTCATTACTGTTTGCTTTGGATGAAAGATGTGTTGGGAAGCAGCTTTAAACAAAGACGAAAATGTTTTCCCCTTTTCACTTTCCAGATTACCTCATCAAAATCAATAACTTTCGAGGACGATCACACCGGTGAACACTGGTGAAGAGCATCACCCCCTCCCATCCACCTCCTCGAAATCAATTGATCTATAAAGAATAGGTAAGAGGTCATTACTGTTTGTTCAACATCAAAGAAGTGTGGGAAAGCACACTTCTACAAAGATACCAATGTTAT
The DNA here is from genome assembly GCA_036244855.1 of Temnopleurus reevesii. Classification (NCBI taxonomy): domain Eukaryota; kingdom Metazoa; phylum Echinodermata; class Echinoidea; order Temnopleuroida; family Temnopleuridae; genus Temnopleurus; species Temnopleurus reevesii. Next base: position 82,688 of record BQKZ01000695.1, read on the forward strand.
CCCTTTTTTTGTTTTTGAGATGGATTTTCTTCTCGAGATCGATAATTTTCCTAAATGACGTGTGATGATGACATGTGATTGGGGATAAAATGATGGGTGGGCTATTGATCCGGGTAGGATAAGAGGAGGGGATCTGGTACTCGGCGTTCCCAAGTGGCGTCAAGTTCAACCAGGGAGGTGCTCTTTATGGCCCGATAGATCTTTGGAGGGGTGCCCCATTATGGTCGATGGATAAAAGATGTAGGGGGGGGGGGCGTTCAAATACTTGTTATATCTTTAAATTTTCTCGTTTCACATATTTCCTGAATCACCTGTCCTTTCATCCGCTATCTTCCTATTTTTTTACCTTCTAATATTTCCCTTTTTCTATCCCTTGCTCACCTGTTGTCGATGAAAAAAAGTAGAATACTTCCCATTTTCCAATGTTTCTTGAGGAGTGAAGGTAAAGAAAATTTAAAGATATAAAAATGTTCATCTTGTGAGAGAGAATACGTTTGTTTTTATGAAGGGACGTGCGTGAAATGAAGAATAATTTTGCCTGAAACTATTTTGGAGGGCTTTCCTTCGCTAGATAAACAATTTTTCGTAAACTGTCAAATGACGTGTAATGATTAGACATGATTGAGGATAAAATCTTATGCACGATTGGTGGGCTATCGATCCAGGAGAGGATGAGAGGTCTGGGGGTTGGGGGGGNTCAAGTTCACCCAGGGAGGTGCTCTTTATGGCCCGATAGATCTTTGGAGGGGTGTCCCATTATGGTCGATGGATAAAAGATGTAGGGGGGGGGGGCGTTCAAATATTTGTGTGGCTTATCATGTCTTTTCGTCTGTTTTCTATCAGCTGTCCTCTTTTCATCTATCTTCATCTTTTATGACCTGCTTATCTTTTCTTTTTCTTTTGATCGCCTGTTGTTGATGAGGAAAGTGAAATTCCCCCCATCTCATGTTTTTAGAAAGGGAATTTGAGGCTATGAATATGAAGACTCGTCATGCTCGTATATATCAATTATTATGAGCGTGAATACAGACTCACAGAAGCTATGACCAATATTACATGAAACTATATGGATAAAACACGAGGGGGGTCCAAATATTTGTTATGCTTATCTTCTCGTTTCGCCATCGGTCGTTTGCAAAAGTGATTTTGTATTCACATTTCGTTTCCAAAATAAGACTAGGAAGGAAAAAAGAGAAGATTTCAAAGTCTCCATCCAGTTTAAATTTCAGATGGAATGAAACGGCACAAGATTAGGGTGCAAAATTGGAGATTGTGTGCAAAAAATAGAGCTGATGACTTTTTAAAGATTGCTGTTCAAAATATGAGGGGCACAACTGTTGGAAGATGTTCACCCCTTCCTCCTTCTCTCTCCCCCCCCCCCCCGGTCATCGAATCCTGGGTAAGGACATATGCTCTGAGTTGAATGTTCTTGTGAAGGGTTTTTCAATATGAAATTAAAAAAAAAATGAACTAAAATCATTTTGAAAAGAACGTTATGCTTCTACTTCGTTTGACGCACTCGAAATATTATTGTGAATTTATCTGAAAGCTTTATTCTCCTATAAACCCTTCTATTAATAAACATTATAGTTATAAAAGAACAAAGAAAAGAAGGCTTAAGAAACAACAACAGTTTGACGGAAGCTCATACACCATGTACACGCAGCGCTAAGGCGAGTTTGTACAAGTTGCTTTCTGACTTGTTCGTCCTATACAAGGTGCCTAGCTGGTTTTCGCAAGTCGCCTTCCCGCCTTTTTCAACCAAAACAAGGCTCCGTGTATGGTGAGTTGAACAACCCGCCTTCGCGCTGCATGTATAACATGTATAAGCTTCTGGAGGATGTACTGTCGTTCCTAACTATAGGAGCTAGGATTAATTCATGTATAGAAACGCGCGTTAATTTTACTTCTTCTTTTCCTGTTTTTACGATTTTATTTTTAATAGAGCGAAATAGCAAGTACCTGACGATGTTTGAAAATTAACAGTCAAACGTTAAAAAACAAGAAAACAAAGCCACGAACATGTGTACCTTCTTCCTCGTTCTATAATAGCCAATCTAATTGGTTTTCTTAAAGGCTCAGGCTAAAGATGTTTACTCCCCTTCTCACGATAAATTGCTCATCTTTTCAAGAAGATGTAAAAAGTAAAGACAACAAACCAGGATTGTTTTGTTCTTTCGACCACACGCCTCGTGCCACGGTCAAAAAGAACCAAAGCCTTTTCTTTCGGGACAAAGGATCCAGGACCTGGTCTTTTCTTAGACCAAGTCCTGATTGGGACCAAACAATAGGAGGGGGAAGAGAGGTAGCCCAAGCCACGCGAGTATTAAAACTTTTTCAATGGGCTGCCGAGCTGTAGCTCTTGTTTAGTTTGTGTAATCTCGCTTAAATGGTTCGTGTTTTTTATTCTGTTTAAAAAGGAGTATTAAAGAAAGGTCAACATCTCATCAAAAGAGAAGAAAATCTCGTAATTGGGGAAGCAAACAAATTTGCTTTCAAAAGTGATAAAAAACAAGGTTGTGATAGCTCGTGAGATAGATGAGAAAGGAAGGAAAGACTTGGTAATATAAGTTATTGTACATGTTGAAAGACATCAAATGTCAAAGGTGAAGGAAAAGGAGAAGAAAGAGGAAAAATGTAAAGATTCGCTTCCCTCGTTTGATTATGACCCTAGAAGATAAGGCCTCAAAATTGTTTGGTTGCCCAATAATCATGATAATGCATTTTCTAAAACAAAACGTCACTTCATCGAAAAAAATACTTTGAAAAAGGAGATGATAGTTAATAGCATGCGAACATCAGATAATTACTTGCCATGTCATGTATTTCTCATGCTTATCTGTACTTTTACTTATATCTTTATTTTAGATTTCAGCTATTATTGTAAGTGACTCAGGAAAGAGCAATATAGATAAGAGAATGAGCAGATGAGTAAATGAGTGAAGGTGTTAAAGAAGAAAAGGAAGAGTGAGAGAGAGAGAGAGAGGGAGAGAGAAAGACAGAGAGAGATAGAAAGACAGCGAGAGAGAGAGAGATACAGAAAGAGAGAGTGAAAGAGAGAGAGAGAGAGAGAGAGAGAGAGAGAGAGAAAGAGAGGGAGAGAGAGAGACTGTGTGTGAATGGAAATGCAGGGGGTACGGTTTGACAGATTTGACTTCAAATCCATAAAGCTAAATGTGTTTACTTTCTAATTTAAGTGTTTATCTAGTTCTTCCAATTACCACTTCGTATTCATTGTACAGCATTATGCCAATCATGGACATGTACATGAACTTAGTATTCTGGGAGGGGTAATCCGGGAAGCTAAAGCGGGGGTACATGTATGCACCTGTCTATTCGGCTCCTAAAGGCCGACTCACACGACACCTTTGCGTTTTTACCCTGCGTCAGTCCAGCGGTTTTGAAAATAAAAACGCTCCCCGAACGCAGGTCATAATGAGGACTGACGGTCGACGTACGCAAGTCGAACGTCAGTCTACCATCTGATCCGCGTATGCTGTGTGTCCAGGGAGCGTTTTTAATTTCCCAAAACGCTGGGCTGACGCAGGCTGAAAACGCAAAAGGAAAGGATGTAGTTTAGAGGCGTGTATCATTCAAATTTGAATATTTACGCCAGAAGAAGAAGAGAGAAAGAGGATCGCCATCTTAACGTCT
>BQKZ01000695.1:87326-114858 GCA_036244855.1 Temnopleurus reevesii
ATACTGTGCACTTGTGGAGTGTTTTTAATAAAAAAAAAAACCCGTTTGGTTGGACGCATGCAAAAAACATAAAGGTGTGAGTCGGCCTTAGGAGAGGTGTGTTCTTTGCACCTGTTGTACAATGATCTTGGTGAAATCGGGACCGTTTCGAACTTCACAGCGGTCAACTCAAGTACGTCATAGAGCTTCCTGAAGTATTTGCCAAGGCCCAATTCAAAACGCTTTCAAAACTTATTTCCTCATAACGAGATTAAAAGCTGAGGGGGTTGCGAAAAATATGAAAATCCTTTTACTTTCAATTATCAGCATCATGAGAATTTTCAAAGCATCAATATTAGAGGAACTTCTTTTCTAATGGGGGTGGAGAAAGGACGTATTCAATAGACATTCTATCGCAAAATTTGAAGTATTTTCATGATTTGACGATTTTTCAAGCTGCAAATTTTTTCACCACTACTGACACAATTTTTTTTAAAGGAGTGAAAATTGTATTTAAACAGAAAATGAAAACAAGGACATTGAATCACCAAATGGATGTTTAATTGTATCAAAGGGGGGGGGGGGCATCGTCAAGCCTGCACACGCACGTAACAAACTTCTATTTAACATAATTTTCTTTTGTTTTTCTTTTTTTTTCTTACCAGTTTTACAATATCATCTTTGCAAGAAAAAAAACACCAAAATGATATCAACCAACAAAACATGATGCTAGTTCGACAACTGTAAAAAAAAAGTTTTGTTAGAGCCCAATTATATATCGCTATCCGAATCCTGGATCTGCGCCTGGAAATAGATTAAGTGTAAAGACAAATGTTCGGGCATGATGATTCTGGTAAACATATAAAATGTGGCTTAACTGAATAGGTAATTAGGACAGCTACTTGCTAATTGGATATGAAAACATGAATGAATGAACTCGGGTATGGCTCATTTTGGCTTTATGTATATACCTTTTGGCGACAAAGCATAAACCACTTCGGATGAATTCAAGAGGGACACATTTCTTAAAACATACAGCTTAATAAGATCCCAATAACCATGATCATCGCTACAATTGTTGAGGTTAATGCCGGAAAGATCGACACATTTACATGTTTATTTTTATACTTCTCCACAAATGTTAACTTTTAGATATCTGATTTGTATTTGGTGAATTAAGAAAGATGTGATTTACTTTATAAATTTGACAGAAAAGAATCAAAGCTGGTTTCGTTGTTCACTGGCTAGGTTTACCCCCGAATTGGTCTTCTCGTTGATCTGAGATACTCAGAACTGATTAAAAAGAATAAATACGACAAGAAGACACTTTGTTTCTTGCGTTGTGTGAATTCTCAACTCATACGATTTGGCTCTTGTTACATCTGTTCATATGGTCAACAGGTCAAAGACATAAATTTTGATTCGTTCCATTTTAAACAACCGCATTCTACGATCTACTTGACAAAACTTAACTACAAAACACATCAATTTTAATTAGTTTGTTTCTGGATTATTCTCTTTTGCTTTGATGTTCTTTATTGGTGTGACCATTCACGCTAATACGCGATGACGATGACTTTGCCACACGCCCGAATAGCAATAGCGCGCGCAGACGATAATGATAAAGTCAACAAATTAAGGCTTTTATTTTCCCACCAACAATTAGTCAAGTATGTAATTGTCTGCTGTCGCCGTAACGGTAAATAACTACAGACAGTCCGTTGATCNATATTATGGAACTACTATGTGTTTAATTTCAATGTCTTATCGAGCATTTATGAATATTTCTGTAAGAGGTTGGAAGTTGGAAAGGTAAGAGGAGAGCAGGGGTAAAGGCCGACTCACACCTTTGCGTTTTCAGCCTGCATCGACCCAGCGTTTTTGAAAATCAATAACGCTCCCTGGACGCATAAAGACACATGCAATACGGTGGACTGGCGTTCGCATATACGCTCCTTGAGCGGAAGCTGAGCATCAGTCCACCGTCTGACCAGCGTATACTGTGCACTTGTGGAGTGTTTTTAATAAAAAAAAAAACCCGTTTGGTTGGACGCATGCAAAAAACATAAAGGTGTGAGTCGGCCTTAGGAGAGGTGTGTTCTTTGCACCTGTTGTACAATGATCTTGGTGAAATCGGGACCGTTTCGAACTTCACAGCGGTCAACTCAAGTACGTCATAGAGCTTCCTGAAGTATTTGCCAAGGCCCAATTCAAAACGCTTTCAAAACTTATTTCCTCATAACGAGATTGAAAGCTGAGGGGGTTGCAAAAAATATGAAGATTCTTTTACTTTCAATTATCACTATCATGAGAATTGTCAAAGCATCAATATTAGAGGAACTTCTTTTCTAATGGGGGTGGAGAAAGGACGTATTCAATAGACATTCTATCGCAAAATTTGAAGTATTTTCATGATTTGACGATTTTTCAAGCTGCAAATTTTTTCACCACTACTGACACAATTTTTTTTAAAGGAGTGAAAATTGTATTTAAAAAGAAAATGAAAACAAGGACATTGAATCACCAAACGGATGTTTAATTGTATAAAAAAAAGGAAGGGGGGGGGGCATCGTTAAGCCTGCACACGCACGTCACAAACTTCTATTTAACACAACTTTTTTTTCTTTCTTTTTTTACCATATTTGCAATATAATTTTTCCAAGAAAAAAAACCCCAACAGCAACACCAAAATTATATAAACCAACAAAACATGATGCTAGTTTGACAACTATGTAAAAAACAGTTTCGTTAAAGCCCAATTATCGCTTTCCGAATCGTGTTTTGCGCCTGAAAATAGATTAAGTGTAAAGACAAATGTTCCGGCATAATGATTCTGGTAAACATATAAAATGTGGCTTAACTGAATAGGTAATTAGGACAGCTACTTGCTAATTGGATATGAAAACATGAATGAATGAACTCGGGTATGGCTCATTTTGGCTTTATGTATATACCTTTTGGCGACAAAGCATAAACCACTTCGGATGAATTCAAGAGGGACACATTTCTTAAAACATACAGCTTAATAAGATCCCAATAACCATGATCATCGCTACAATTGTTGAGGTTAATGCCGGAAAGATCGACACATTTACATGTTTATTTTTATACTTCTCCACAAATGTTAACTTTTAGATATCTGATTTGTATTTGGTGAATTAAGAAAGATGTGATTTACTTTATAAATTTGACAGAAAAGAATCAAAGCTGGTTTCGTTGTTCACTGGCTAGAGTGAGTTTAATTCCTCTAGGTTTACCCCCGAATTGGTCTTCTCGTTGATCTGAGATACTCAGAACTGATTAAAAAGAATAAATACGACAAGGAGACACTTTGTTTCTTGCGTTGTGTGAACTCTAAACTCATACGATTTGGCTCTTGTTTCATATGTTCACGGTCAACAGGTCAAAGACATAAATTTTGATTCGTTCCGGTTTCAACAACCACATTCCTACAATCTACTTGACAAAACTTAACGACAAAACACATCATTTTTAATTAGTTTGTTTCTGGATTATGCGCTTTTGCTTTGATTTTCTTTATTGGTGTGACTATTCACGCTAATATGAGATGACGATGACTTTGCCCGCACACGACCGAATAGCAATAGCGCAAGCAGACGATAATGATAAAGTCAACAAATTAAGGCTTTTATTTTCCCGCCAACAATTAGTCAAGTATGTAATTGTCTGCTGTCGCCGTAACGGTAAATAACTACAGACAGTCCGTTGATCGCTAGGTAACCGAGCTAGGTAATGCACTGGGCAGAGTGAAAAGGGTTAAAATACCACTTTTTAAAGCTTTAAGCCAAACTTGGCGTTTAAACTGGACGATATTCAACCGCGGCGCCACGAATCTTTGCTTATCAAAACACATCAAACAGAAAACAATATATTGGCAAAGGCGCGATCACACGTTTGCGTTAATTGGCAACTATAAAATCTATTTTACGGTAATCAGGCGCCGACGTGTGCAAGGAAGACAACTGCAGGGGTCTTAATGCGATATTTGTATTCGCTAAACGTAATGCGAATTATTCAGCGTTGGCCAAGCATCTCCTCTGCGCATTCCTCACATGCACAAAATAAGGGTTGTGAAAAAGTAGGCTTCAAGAAATATGTTTAGTGCTCCAAAAAGCTAATTCAAATTGTACATAGGCACACTTTAGGAATTAAGTATCTGTGGTAGGCCTACCCGTTATTCAATTTTCATAAATTTGATAATACTTGTATAACTTCTTTATTTTCATGTATTCTTTTATGTCTTTTCATCAGTGTTATGTTGATTAAAAAAACAAATATGACAATGTCTCACTCTTCAATACTTTAGACTCTATCACAGACTCTTATACCTGATCGTTACGATATAAATTTTGAAAACTAATCATTTAAAAAAAAATCATAACTTGATTACTCTCGTTTCGAACTATTTTCTTAATTCTATCTCTCAACCTGATTTTAAATTCCCAATTATAGTTTTATATGCTAACCTTTTTAAACTTATGTGACCCGGAACAGAGCAAATGCAAGCAAATTGTGGAATTTTATCTCCTGAATGTTTACCGATCGATTACAATCCAACTACTTTACGCAAACATTAAAGATATCCCCACTTCAGATGGAATTTATTCACAATTTAACATGATACGAGCATTTACTTTTCAACATTTTTATCAAAGTTTACGTAATTTTGATAGTACGTGATTTTACGTAATGAAGATGCTATTAGCACGGGCAGTTCCACATGAACGCGTTAACAGAATTAAGAATTTAACGGAAAGTTTGAGCTACATTCTTGTCTGTTATAATTAACTCACAGTTTTATTTTTTTATTAATTTTTTTCCACTTTCAATATTTACAATATTCACAATGATATTTACAATTTCTATACAAATAATTACAAATTTATATATAGATTACAAATCACAAAGTAAAACACATAGAATTCTACATAGTCAGTGATAGTAGAATGAACGATTCGATTTCACGAAATCGAAAGGGAAGGAGGACCAACTAAACAGCACAGCTTGCAGGGTGTTGGTCCACCTAGTTAAGATGGAAATTTAAATGTACCTCAAAATTGTCCAAAAGGTGAATAAATGTAAAACAAATATTGATAATGAGTATTCAAAACGATCCGCAGCGATAAATAAAAAACTCGTGGAATATAAGAAACACACTCTTTGATCAGTTGATTTAATTGATTATATTTATCTAAAAAATAGTTCGACGTTTGATGCAGGTAAATTTGCCACATTATCTTTAGTTTTTGGTGGAATTCAAGAATAATACATGAATAATAAAAACAGTTCCTATACAGCGCATCATACCTTTGAAAATGTCTCACGCGCTTCAATTACAGAGTTATAGAAGAAGAAATAAATTACGTTACAGTTGTTTGAAAAGATGGGTTTTATTTAGCGTTTTGAAACGTCCAACAGAATAGGCAGCTCTCAAATTATTCCACAGCTCAGGAGCTGTGTACGGAAAGCTGACATCACTAGAATTCTTTGTTTTTTGCCGAGGTACAACAAAGAAGGTCTTCTTTTAATGGTTCTCAGAGCTCTACTTATTTATTATTGTTTGAGAAAGTCACATAAATACGATGGAGCCAAAGTATGAAAACACAAGAATGCAAGAAGTAAGATTTTGAATTTGATACGTGACTTGATTGGGAGCCAGTGACGAGATTTAAGGACCAATGAGAAGTGTTCAAGTTCAAATCAATTTCATCTTATGCGACAAAACCGGGAACACTTCCAGAACGCAATTTTTATGCTTTCAATATGGTAGACTAAATATTCCATGAGAAAAACGCCTGAAAAAGACCCGTTCGACTTTTCCATCGACTTAACAACGTTTTCAATTAACGAAAAAAACATGTACCTCAATGACAATAACCAAAGTGTACCATCGCTTTACAATTTAAAACCCTTTCCCACCCTCCTTTTCTATTCCGTTAATTTTCACACTTGATCGGCAAAAGGTCTTGTGTCTTTTTCGCGGAGAAACTCGAGAAAACTTTTCTAAAGAAGCGAGAAAAACCTGCGCCGGAACGTTTTAATTGGACAACAATGCGAGATGTCTTTATCTTGTTAAAGTTAGCTCTCAATAATTGTTTTGGTCTTAGTTGGAGGCTGGGTGTTGAGGAAAAATATTTGAAGGTGAGCGGAGGGGAGAAAACAGCTATGTCTTTCACGAATAAGCAACAATTTATTTTCGACAGACAATCTCATTTGTGAAAACGTGTTAGAGCAAAGAGAACTCGCTCTTTTGTTCAAGTTCCTGCGACAAAATGCCCTTAAACATAGACAACTTATTTTCGACAGACAAGCTCAATTGTAAAAAAAAAAAAATGTTAAAGCAAAGAGAACCTTTCCTTTTGTTCAATATTCAGCCCCAAAATGCCCTTAAACATAAACTTTGTTAAATTTGCATGTCCTAAATTAAGCACTTCGATACCCAATCCCGTGCTTGGTCTGTTGGTCATGAGGCTGATTACCCTCAATCAAACATCAATCATCATTTTAGAAAAAAAAAACTTGCAAACGTGCCTAAAGATCGAAAAGTGAAATTAAAAAAAAACGTTTACCTCCGTGATTAAAGACAATGTTCAAGATTGTTTTCGTTTAAAAATCTTAACTGCCAGATTCTAAATGCTACCTAAATGGTCGATTGTGTACATAAACTAAGCCTATAAGTAATTATTAGACTTCAAAATCAACGTATAGAAAATAAAGGAAAAGGGCTGCCTATACATGCGCTTTAATAAAGCGACTATAACCAACTTCTGTCTAGCGATCATGAAATTTGAAAGACGGTCCATGATCGCAGAAATGCCAATGGAAGCCGCTTGACTGACGTTTAACTGTTTAAATCGATCGGCTGGCACTCAGCGTACGCATGCGTAAGCATCAGCTAAGTGTCATCCCTCTGAATTTGTACGTTCATAGAGCGTCTTGGATATTTCATGAACGCTGGGCAGATGTCATCGTCATCGATAAAATTTCCCTCACACCTAAACGAATTGAGGCGGACGAAGCCTGACGAATTGGAAAAATACGGTAGCTTAGACATGCAACACAAAGGCGAGTTAATTGTTCTCTAGGACGAGAAGACGACTGATGCAAACTCGCCTTCGCACAGCACATATAAAGGCAGACTCAAACCTTTGCGATTTTAGCCTGCGTCGGCTCAGCATATTTGGAAACTTAAAACGCTTCCTGGACGCACAGCGTACGCTGATCAGACGATGGACAGACGTTCAGCAGTGAGCTCAAGGTGCGTACGCCAAACGTCAGTCCACCGTATGACCTAAGTCCTTGTGCGTCCAGGGAACGTTTTAATGTCCAAATACACTGGGCCGACGCAGGCTGAGGTTGTCATAAAAAATTACGTACGAAGAAGAAAGTCATAGGACGAAATTCATCTCTTTTGACTGACAGTGTGTTACAAATGATGCACATTCTATGTCCATCGAGAACTATGTCACAGTTTATTGATAAAAACATACGATGTGACGCACTTTTCTGCAAGGTTTTTCCTACACAATGTGATTCAGAAAAAATGAAAAAGGGTTTTGGAAGCTCCGAGATCAATCTTAGCGATATTGACACCTCGAGAAATTTTAGAAAACAGCCGAACAAATTTGGCATTTTGATAATATCAGTAAAACGAAATCAGTGTGGCATTATATTTTTCTCACCTTAAAGAGAACTTATAAGATGAACGATTCTGAGAGAAATATGAATATTCGAATTGGCCATTTGAAAATGTGCAACATTGTTTGAAGTTTAAAGTTTAAAAAACTTGACAGTTTAAAATTCTTTCTTGAAGAAGGAATAAAAGCGAATCATGATGTGTGTGCATTTCTGGAGAAAAACAGCGTTTTCTAAATGGTATATGTTGTAATAGAATTTATTAGATTCGTGCTGTTATCTATTTTGATTCTAGCATGACTAGAGAGGTAGAAAGATAGTGGGAGAGAGGGGGAGGTACTAAGGAAAGAAAACTAACAAAAATTAACTCGGGAGAAATTACGAGCTCTAAAATTTTCGTTTTTCTGGGGCAACCTGTAGCGTTTGATCTCACACTCTCAATCTCATATTGTTTGAATAACTTTCCTCCTAATTTCACTTCAAACATTTGAAACAACGCACACAAATTTCACACTTCCACGTTACTTGTTCGACACTCAAAAGCGTTGAATTGATTTATTGCATTTAGAGAAAAGGCACAACGAGATAATTTGCATTTGATCATTTGTGTTTGAGATTGTGAGAAAGTAAAATATTGACCGACTCGTGTCGCCTAATTAACATTCTTTTTATAGAGAGGGGTTTATTTTTATAACAAGTTAATGTGTGGCAGTGTAGTGTTTGTGGGGTTCAAAATCGATCGTAAAGCCCTGGTCACATAGGGCCCCGGAAGCAACACGATTCACCCCGACTCGTTGTTTGGAGACAGTTAACTGTGACTTAACAAAGAGTCGTGTTGAATCGTGTTACTTCCGGGGTCCTATGTGACCGGGGCTTTAGCGAGTGCTTGAAACCCGTCAAGAGTTGGAACTATTGGTGGAGTTTGATGGACACTGTATGTTTGGAGTGTTGATAATGGAAATAAAAGCCAATTGAACAAATATAAGATTGTTGTATAGGCAATGGAGTTAAAGTTATTACGACTTACTGAATACAAGCATGTGTTCGGGCCCGAAGTGTGGTGTGCATCCCCGTATTTTATCAAAAAAAATTTTGTTGTAATTTATTTTAATAGAAGAAAGATAAATGAAGGAGACGAAAAATTAGTGAAGACGCTCTCTTCTATTCCTTTTCCTTTATTTGCTTGTCAGGAAACATTAACCCCCCGTTCAAGTCAATCCTGGATACGCGCCCGGCTTATGATAGTCACCGCCACCACCACCACCATCATCTTGACCATCACCGCCATCATTATCATTACCATGACCGTCATCACCATCGCGACCATCACCGTCACCACAATCACCACAACTACCATCATCATCATCATCATCATCGTCATCATCATTATCACCATCACCACCATCATCATGGCCGTCACCACAACCACCACCACTATTCCCATTACCAGCACCAGCACCACCACCACCATCACCACCACCACCACCACCACCACCACCACCATCATCACCATCACCATCACAACCACCATCATCATCATCATCCTCCTCACCACCACCACCAACACCACCATGATCACCATCATCATCACTATCACCACCACCACCATCACTACCACCACTATCACCACCACTACCACCACCACCACCACCACCACCATCATCATCACCATCACCACCACCACCACCATCACCACCACCATCATCATCATCTACAAATCATTCATCCATCACTTCAAAAACAGTATGTAAAACCAAAGAGAAAGAAGATATCTTCATCGAAAAAAAAGTATCACCTTTATTTTCTATAGCTGTAACTGTACACTATGTATATATGTATATAAATTTATGAGAAAATTCTAAAGTGAGTATTGTTTACATGTACAAACAGACTAGGTACTTCTATACACTTAATACTTTGTCTAGTGTTATAGCATGCATAATCATGGCAGCTCCTTAACCAAATCCAACAACAGGCTATGTGTGTTGTGAAACTGTATGACCAGGGAGGTGTTTCACCAAGATAAGAAAGACTTTATGCACGACTTTACGTTTGACTGGTATCAGTTCTTGCGCGTAAACGGTAATCATTCATAATATTACGCGCATTCAGCGCAAGAAGGGATACCAGTCAAACGTTAAGTCGTGCGTAAAGTCTTTCTTATCTTGGTGAAACACCACCCAGGGCTGTGTTTCACCAAGTCGTCCTTAAAGTTACGCACGACTTTATAAAAGACTGATGTAAGATTCGCGATTATTCAGTACAAGAACCGATACCAGTCATGCATTAAGTCGTTCTTAAAGTCTTTCGTAACTTGGTGAAACACCGCCCTGGGTTGTGTTTCATAAAGCGATGCGTAGATCTAGTTCTTAAAGTCTTTCGTAACTTGGTGAAACACCTCCAAGGAAGGTGCTTCATCAAGCTATGGAAAACTGTAAGCATCACTGATATCATTTCTTATTCTGAAATCTTGTAAGATTACGAATCATTAAAGCACAAAAACTGATATCAGTTGTTGTTAAAGTTATTTTTATAGACTTCCTTATCTTGGTGCTACACCATCAATAGGCAGGTTGTCAAAGGTGCATTTTGGGAAGTGAAGTGAATGACCTGGGTCCCAAAATTTGTGAGCTAGGATGCAAAATTTGTACCCCGAGATGAAAATTCTGCTACAATAGAGCATGGGTTTAGAGGTCATTGGACCCAGGGATCATCCCAGATCACAAGCTTCGCGTCCAGGGCCCTGTAACATAAAGGTTTGTGATTAATTGCTAATCTGATAGCGATTAGTATCAATCGCAAGTCTATGGCAAATCATGTACAAAAGTTTGCAATTGATCGCAAAATCAAATAGCGATTAATCGCAAACCTTTATGTTACGGGGCCCAGGATCACAAGTGGTCACGAATATCATGTCCCATATCACAAACACTTGGCCACTTGTTGAAGGAACTTTTAAGCCACAATACATAATCTATATATATCAATACAATTTAGAATTTTTTTTTACATTCTACTGATAGAGCAGTAGACACAACTACACACACTTATCAAAATTACTGTAAGAAGCAACAGCCATTTCAAGAAATGGAATATGGCCTGTGTTTTATCATACATAAACTTTCTAGTACAATAAAAGCGCCGTTGATATACAGGGTGTGCATGTACCTTCTTTCAGAATCTGAGCTGATGGAACTTTACTGATGAAAAAAGTGGTGCACATACACCCCCTTGTGATACTGATGGAGAAATATTTTAAACACACCTGATCTAAAGAAAAAAAGCTAGCGATGGCCTAGTAATATATCATATATTTTTAAAATTGCAATGCCAGTTGTGCTTTTTATCTATGCAATTTAAGTCTATACGAGATAAATTGTCTAAACTATACAATGTATATAAAACAATAATTGTTGAACCAAATTAAGAGCCGCCAACATCGTATAAATAAAGATTTCAACCATTTCAATCCTATTTTCAGAAAGAATATCCTATTCTTTGCTTCCCTCTAGTTTTCAATGCTCTGTATCTCAAGCACTTAAAATAGTCCATTTTATACCTATAAGTATCTAATTCTCACGTAAATATCCCACTAAATACGACAAAATCCTACTAGATGGCAACTCCAACCATTTCACATACATTAATAATAATCAAGAATAAAATTCGGGTTCTGCTGAAACACGGTATGGCACTTTTTCTTTACAAATAAAATATCACCTTTATGAAAAAAGACATATGAACTGTAACATGGTTTGTTCAAAGAAGACGATTGAGTGTTTTTACTGTCATGCAAATGCATCATCTTTTACATATTCAATATTTAAATAAACATTGTAGACAAAAATCATTTGATTTTACATCTCAATTGAATAAGAATGGACAAAACAATTTTCCATCAAATTATACAAAAACATAAGCGTTAAGGCATTCGTCAAGTGTATCATTATTTTCAAATAATGGCACATTCTTTATTGAATAATAAGCATTTATATGAGCAAACGTTGAGAAGGATCCTAAAGCATTCAATTGAGTTTCCATAAGAGATTTTCAAGAGTCAAAAGATTACTGATTAATGCCATAAAATTGAATACACATATTTCAAACGAATTGACATATACAGCGAATCAAAAATAGGCATACACTTCTATGAAAAACATATTAGCTGCACATATTCAACGTAGTATTTTACTTACTGTATATCCAATTTAATTTGGGCAAGTGTTTTCTATCCTACTGCAGCAAATGTTATGAAAGAAATGTTTTCAAATAACAAACATGCCTGCAGCATTACACATTAAAGTCCTTTTGAAAACTAATAGCAAATGTCCCCTTTTCACACTCTACCAAGGAACAGCTTCTAGGATGAATTACATATAATATATATATGCAATTTATATATAGCGCACATATCCACTCTGAGTGCTCAAGGCGCTTTGCATTTATTACCCTGGCTTTAGCCCGGCAGCCACCAGCACACTTGGCATTTCAAGGAATAAAGATTCCTGCCAGGTACCCATTCACCTCACCTGGGTTGAGTGCAGCACAGCGTGGATGAATTTCTTGCTGAAGGAAATTGACGCCATGGATGGGATTCGAACCTACGACCCTCTGGTTGAAAGGCGAGAGTCACGACCACTAACCACGGCGCCTCCACATGTATACTAAAATCATAGGAAGACAACTCATATATGCACCTATTATATAATACTACTTTCTTCCCTTGAATAATATATCATGCCCCCAAACTGAAGGGGTTAAGAAAAGACATTTATTGGGCAAAGAGGGACATATGCAGTCCTTCACCCCCCCCCCCCCAAATTCAAATTCTGAACTGTGTTATAATTTCTCTGCACCCAATTGGTTTATCCCCATACCCTTCTGCCACTGATAGATGGTGTGGTCTGCTATTTAGATATTAGATATCATTATTCTCTTCCATCCAAATATGTTATATTGAACAATTTGGTAGAAGATCTGTGATGCAAGATAAATCATAACACATGTAGACGTCCATGTTTCCAAAAAGTGATTGTCGGAAAAGTTACTCTTGCACAAAACCAGTAAATTTCATTGAAACATACTTTTCTATTAACATAGATTTCAATTGGATGTCTTTTTTATTGCTGCTATGTCGGGATTTCTTTGTATTGATGCAAAACTACGCTATTGCTATCGTCCCTTCATGAAACCATAGACGATTAATCCAGAAAGATTTATAAGCTTTCCTTCAAAATAGACAAAAACATTAATGAAAGATATTTTGCGCAATTACAGCTTGTGCCCTTACAAATTTGTATACAATTTTATGAACATCTTTTTAAAAAATTAAGTACTATTAAAGCCAGATATAAGTACAATACCATTATCAATTAATACATTTTTTTTTCAAATCAGACTTACTTTACTTGAATCTTAATATCCAAAAATATTACAATTCCTGCAAAACATTCACACACAAAAATGGGTTACATGTAGACAAGAATATTCTCCTTGAAATGCAATTATAAGAATTAAAGCAAAAACTTTTCATGTTGAGCAAAACTTACCCATTCAATCAGAGGTTAGATTAGAATAGAGAGAGTTTGCAGTTCCAAAGTATAACTTGGAAACATTTGATTTCAAACAGGGCAAATTTATGAACAGTGCACACAACATCTCAAAATACATATTAGCAAACAAATTGTTTGCATCAACATTTCTCAAACTAAACAATCAATAAAACATTTAGAACAACACATTGTTCATTGTTCATACATGAGAAAAAAATTACAGTACATACTCTTTTACATAAATATTTGACACAAGTAGAAAATATTTACAATGCAATATTCAATTCAAACAACAAATGCCTGATTCCAATAAAAATTTCATTCGTAAATGGGTATATATATTTCATTTTTAAAATAGTTATCTACTGATTTTTTATTTTGTTTCAAGAAAGTATGAATAATGGATGGTCTTGTATATTGCTAGCGCATAACATAGCGCATAAGTGTCTCCGGATTCAAAATACGCATTTCATTTCATAAAGCAACACAATACAAAGATCTCTCATTTGATAAAGTTTTCAGTTTGATAAAGCTTTCAGTCGTAGAAAAAAAATGTTGAGGTAAACGTGCTATTTCACTACAATTTATTTCAAACATCTATTTGACGCATGCCTATGTGATGATGATGATGATGATGATGATGATGATGATGATGATGATGATGATGATGGTGGCCTTTTTTTATGGTCACACTCTACCCCTGCTGGGGGTTCATGTTGCTTGGGAACCGATACCAGTCTTGCAGGCAAATATTGAAACTAAAATATTTTCAGATATCTGTAGACCTCCCAAAATTTCAGACAGAAAAATGGTGATGATACTACTCAAGAGTAAAGAAAAACATGACAGAAAACATTGACAAAATTGCTAAAAAATGGGCATGCGATTTGACTCATATAGAGGCACAAAATAATAGAAAACTGGCCAAAACAAATTATGAAAACGGAATGTCATGCAATTAAGTATGAATGAAAGAAAGCAGATCAGAAAATTTTACTTTGGTTGATATCACAAAATGCATAAATTCATATTTAATTTCATATTTCACAGAATGAGATTCAAACGAATAGCACTGTATAAAGCAGTTTATGCAGCATGCTGGCAAAAAAGTTGTTGGTATTAGAGAGAAAATGTTTGCTTTTTCTAGTAGACGGATTTACTAATAGATTCAAATTTTCTGCATCCTTTATACACAAAGCTTGTTCTTAACAACATCAAAGCTTGCCAGAGGCTTGTCCAACATAGCAACAATTAATGTATGTTAACTACGTTCCAGGTATTGTAGTTCAATTGTTACTTACCAGTTGAAGAAATAACAAGTCATTGGCTAGAAGCATGCACAAATTTGGATCTACTAGTATACACCCATATTTGGGCCAGACAGTCAATTCATTTCTGAGTAGTAGAGAAAGAATATACATTACATGTACATGTGTATATCAAAATTGAGTTACCGGTATATTCAAACTGAGAAATAAGTTACATATGAAGAATACAACATTCGCACTTCTGATCAATGTGCTGAAACCTGAAAATTAGTAATGCCACTTTTTGAGGATTTGAATAACCAACTTTTTGAATTTTTGACTGAATTGTGAATGAATAAATACATTTTCATAGCTGCCAACATGAGTCAATAGAAAATCGTAATAATCCTGTTCCAAATTCATAATCTTCACATATTTTACATTGAAATGCATGGTGCTAGTGTTGCAAAATTAATAGTCTTCACTTGGGCTAACACAAAACTTGACAAATCTGAGGCCCAAATTCATAATAATTACTAAAAAATAAGTAATAGTTTGCAGCTATGTTGCTGTACATGCCGGACATACCGGTACGTGTAATAACACACCAATGTGCAAATATATGTGGTATACAGTACATATTCTGACTTTCTTATTGAAATGTTCACTTGAAAAAAAAACCCAACCCAAACACTGATGCAATATTGCATTGCTTCAGAAGACCCAGGAATACCTAGCTGAAATTCACCATCATGTTTTACTCATATTTGAATTACTTCACAAGAATTTTAACGTGAACACAGACTTCCTGAGTATGTTTTAAAGACACTGCAAAACTAGATGCAAAACTAGGCAGCATTACAGTCTCTGAGGGGGTGTTGCTCAGAATAAAGTACAAATCAACTGCAACTTTTGAAATTGTAATGCACATTTTTATTTGTGTGCGGTGTGCGCATTAAACAAGACGCGCATGAAACAATGATTTTGATTGGCTTATTGCGATCAACTGTAACTTGCAATCAATTGCAACCTTTGAGCAACACCCCTGAGTCTATCAAGGTAGCCAATGGCTTGAATTTATGTAAACTAAAAGTTTAACTAGAAAATATCAATAATGAGATGAGAAATGTGCACAATGTAGGTGACATCCAATACAAAACTTACTTCTTCTCCTCTATACAACAAAGAATTCATTAAGAATTTCTTATAAAATATACCACATTTAGGAAAAACAAGTAATTTGATAGCTTTCATGTAAAGGCCATCATTAACTTTTTTTTAAACATGGAGACCTTTAGATACAATTTTCTAGAGACAATCGTTCAACGAAAGTTGACCTTAGGTTTTTGGGCATGGTAGATGACCCGCTTTACAATTTGTGAAATATTTCTAGCATGTGCTTCCTCCAGCGAAGGAAAAGAATTAAAATTCAAGAACTTATTTCATCTCAGCAACCCCTTTTACCTTTTATGTTAAGGACTATAGCCAATCAAAGACAAATCTTTGTAGTTATAGGCGTGCGACAGAATGAATGTTTGTTGAAGATACCAAACCTGGAGCCTGTAACATCCAGAACTTAATTTTCCGTCTGTTGGAACTGCAAATGACTAGACATTAGAGCTTTCTTGAAACTTTAGCTTGCTGATTGGCTCTTTCATTAAAGAGTGAGATCTTCTTAGTGATAGGTTAGCGACAGTGAGGACATTGTTTGAGCGGTCTTGAGCACTTCTTGCAGACGGAGTGCCCACATAGAAACACCACATTGCGTTTGTTCTCCATGCAGATCGCACAAAGGATTTCCTTTCCAATCTGCTGAAACTGCAGATGACTAGACATTAGAATTTCCTCGAAATGTTNCTTCACATATTTTACATTGAAATGCATGGTGCTAGTGTTGCAAAATTAATAGTCTTCACTTGGGCTAACACAAAACTTGACAAATCTGAGGCCCATTTCATAATTACTACTAAAAATAAGTAATAGTTTGCAGCTATGTTGCTGTACATGCCGGACATAATAACACACCAATGTGCAAATATATGCAGTATCTAGTACAAATTCTGATTCTACTTTTTAAATGTTGACTTGGAAAAAAACATCTAAACACTGATGCACTATTCAATCGCTTCAGACGGCTCAGGAATACCTAGTTGAAATTCATTATCACGTTTTAACCATTTTTGCATCATTTCACAAGAGTTTTAGAGTGAACATAGACTTCCTGAGTATGTATTCAAGACACTGTAAAACTAGGCAGCATTACAGTTTCTATCAAGGTAGGCAATGTGTTATGAATTTCCGATTCACAACACATTCTTGTGAATTTACAGATTTTCAGGTAAATGTAAAATAAAATTTTCATTAGAAAATTTCTAAATACAAAGCAGTTGAGCTGAAACATTTTGTAAAATGTAAAAGGACATCCTACTAACTTCTGCTCCTCCATACACAGAAGAATTACTTAACAATTCATTATAAGATAGACCATAAATGTAGCTACAAAAATAGCAGTCATTTGGATAACATTCATGCTTGAGTAGAGGCTATAACTTATTCTTTTTGACATGCACACCTTTGGATGACATTTTCAGAGACAATCGTGCAATAAAAGTTGACCTTTCGATTTTTGGGCACGGTAAATGGACTCTCTTTACAATTTGTGAAATATTTCAAGCATGTGCTTCCTACAGCGAAGGACCAGAATTAAGATTCAAGTACTTATTACATCTCAGCAAACTCTTTTACCTTTTGTGTAAGGCCTATAGCCAATCAAAGACAAACCTTTGTAGTTATAAGCGTGCGGCAGAACGAATGTTTGTTGAAGATTATACCAAACCTGGAGCCTGTAAAATGAAGAACCGCCTTTTCCATCTGTTGAAACTGCAGATGACTGTAGACTGTAGATGATTAGAACTTCCTTTAAATGTTCATTTGAAAACTGGATCTTCAATTAAAAAGCAAGATCTTCTCAGTTATGGATTTGTGGGAGAGGGCGAATACTATTTGAGCGGTCTCGAACACTTCTTGCACACGGAATGCCCACAAAGGAACCCCACATTGCCTTTGTTTTCCATATTGGACAAAGGACCTCCTCTTTTATCTGTTGAAACTGCAGTTGACTAGAGATGAAAACTTTCTTGAAATGTTAGCTTGAAGGCTATCTATTCAATTAAAGAGTGAGATCTTCTTGGTTATAGGTTTGCGACAGAGGGGACACTGTTTGAGCGGTCTTGAACACTTCTTGCAGACGGAATGCCCACACAGGAACACAACATTGCATTTGTTCTCCATGCAGATCGGACATAGGACCTCCTCTCCAATCTGCTGATAGTGCAAATAATTAGAGTTTAGAACTTCCTTGAAATGTTAGCTTGAAATCTTGCTGTTCAGTTAAAGAGCAAGATCTTCTTTTTTATAGGTTTACAACAAAGCGGACTCTGTTTGAGCGGTCTCGAACACTTGCATATGGAGTGCCCACAAAGGAACACCTCATTGCGTTTGTTCTCCATGCAGATCGCACAAAGGATTTCCTTTCCAATCTGCTGAAACTGCAGATGACTAGACATTAGAATTTCCTCGAAATGTTCACTTGAAGACTTTCTCTTAAATTAAAGAGTGAAATCTTTTTGGTTATAGGTTTACGACAGAGCGGACACTGTTTTAGCGGTCTAGAGCACTTCTTGCAGACAGAATGACCACAAAGGAACACAACATTGCGTTTGTTCTCCATGCAGATCGGACAAAGGACCTCCTCCTCCATTTGCTGATACTGATCCTTGAGACGTTTTAGCTCCTCCTCCTTGGATACCCGCCCCGACGATGCCCCTCGGGGTGTTGATGAGCCGGATGATGATGAAGATGATGATGCAGCTGGATGTGATGATTTTGCTGTTGAGAAAAGAATAATAAAAATGATAATAATAATAATAATAATAATAATAATAATAATAATAATAATAATAATAATAATAATAATAATAATAATAACAATAATAATAATACATGGATCTTATATAGCATACTTTCCATCCTAATAAGATGCTCAATGCGCTCAGAACAAATTAATTGAAGTAATGAAATACAGGGTTATGAAAAGAA
This sequence comes from Temnopleurus reevesii, assembly GCA_036244855.1. Lineage (NCBI taxonomy): Eukaryota > Metazoa > Echinodermata > Echinoidea > Temnopleuroida > Temnopleuridae > Temnopleurus > Temnopleurus reevesii. The sequence continues at coordinate 105,859 of BQKZ01000695.1, forward strand.
AACTTAGAAAAGGGAAAAATCTATGATATTGCAGTGTTCAATATTCAATTAAGCCCTGTCTTAATATTGTTGGACACATTTATTTTCATTTATTTCATAACATGATATAATTTCAAGCACCATATCACGCAAAATGCATGGGGATGTGTATTTTTTGTATTAATATTAATCAATATAGCTGGAATTCAGTCATTATTTTGCAGGGGGTTATGTTTTGAAATTATTGTGAATCATTACTGGGTTGAAAATTCAATAACACAATTATACATTTCCATACCAAATGCATGGGAAGTTAGGAAATAATATCAAGAAATATCACCTCATAATGAAAATGACATTGGAATTTAATGAATTTTACTTCCTAATCATGGATTTAACAACTTACAATACTACTCTCACAACTCAAGTCTCTAAAATTCCAACATATATGTATGGTAAATATCTTTGGCTTATACAGGATATCGAGTATATTGATCAAGTATGAATAATGAAAGCAATGATGAACCTTGTTTGGAACTGGAGGATGAGGATCGATGTTGCTGGGAGGATGACGACGATGACGATGATGAAGGACCAGACTGGGACGAGGACGAGGAGGAGGAGGATGAGATGGTGACTCGGTGTCCAGCTGGTTGGGGTACGCAGGCAGTAGGGTGAGGGCAGGGTGGGGTGTGATGGAGAAACATGCATAAATCATAAAGAAATGGTCATGCACCATGACATAATACATTGAAATGAACAAAAATTAAACAAAATAATGAAGGGCGAGTTGAAGGAAACCATCACAAAGGTACTACTACACATGATATCAGACAACAGGCAGATGATCTTAGCCACATGATCATAGCCAAAGGGCCTTCCTACCAGGAACCTGTTGCATGAAACTTCTTGCCATAGAAAACTCTGGCAAACTTTATGCCAGAGTGTTTACCTGTGGAAGAGTTTATGGCGAAATTTCTCTTTGTCAAAGTTTTTGTTATTTGCCAGTTTTCTTTGGCCAAAACGTTTTATGCAACGGGATCAAGGTGTTGATAAAAAGCAAATAATAAATGGCCTTACATTTCCTTTCTGATAATATTTTTCTTGAAAAAAACTTTTGATTCATGAAAATATGAATTCAAGTTATGTCTAACCATGAAAAACATTGCTACTTGAAAATTACACTAAACCAGTGATTACACATTGAAAAGGGAACAAAAAGAGTGGATGGGGAGAAGTGGAGAGGGAGAGTTGAAACATATGCTCAAAGATTAACATGCATCTCACAGTTAACACAGACATGAATCTTGGGGTATTATAAAGTCAACATACCGAGACAAATTAAAAACATGCTTGCATACAGTTAATGATGCAAAAGAACATGAATAAACAAAATTACATGCCAAATCATTGATTTTTCCTAGTTGATAAATCTGATATGCATAAAATAGACTTACCTTTGTCTAACATTTCTTTAACAGGTTGTCCACATGCTCTGCAAGTCTTCTCCTTACAACAGCATCCTATGAGAAAAGACAACCCATTCCAGGGGTTAATGGTTACATTAAGATATTGGATATGTACAGTATATAAAACGTTAATGCAGCTGAGCAAGCAATCAGAGAAATCTATTCACACCCGAAATGAATCACTTAGTGCTTCATAGCATGAAAATGGAATTAGAGCTTGACATTTATAATCAAAACTTCTAAAAGCCTGTTGGAATAAGTTACCTTTGACATTCAGGCAGTTGCGATCCCTCCCTTCCTTCAAGAGAGAATCTACAATGTTTCTTTTTGGCGATCATGATTTCTACACATCCTTTTCGCGAATGCAATGTATGGCTTTGCCTTTTTGGTGTCATTAATCAATTCAATATAAGAGACTGTGTTACTTAGGGAAAAGTGTAAAAGAAAAATTAGTATTACTTTTATCATTATAATCATTATTTACATGCATTTACTGCATAAGTTGACATTTTTGCGGTAGTGTTATTTTCGCAAATTTAGAGATCCGAACCTTGCAGAAATTTGTACTCAGTATGATGCACTTTCATACGCATACAAACACTGTCAAAAACGTAAAAATATGCTAAAATATCAAACTGGTCCAAAATATCTGCATTTGAAAATGTTGGCTATACAGAATTTTGTCCTTACCTCTGCATACATTTCTATGACCACAAGGTAGAAAGGTTACTTCAGCCTTGTTGGTAGAACACATTGCACATTTCTTCTCTTCTATCTTCACACGATCCTTCACCTCAATCTAAAAACAAATGGAATATAAAAAGATTTAAATTATGGTTGGAACTCTGTTGTGGAGGCATTGTGGTGTAACGGTTTATAACATTTGCCTTTCATCACAAGGGGTGTAGGTTCCAATCCCACTCATGACATTAATTTCCTCCAGCAAGAAATTCACCCTTATCATGCTGCATTCGACCCAGGTGAGGTGAATGGGTACCAGTAGTATGAAATTCCTTGAATGCAGTGAGCATCATATGGTGGCCTTGCTATAGCCGGGTAATAATGAAGCGTGCTTAGAAACATTTTGTATTAAGTGGTATATAGATTTTGCATATTATTTTGACCATTATTATTATTGTTGGAACAGGACAATCAGGTAAAGAATAGTGTGGGGGAGGCATATTGAAATCAGAGAGGGGAATCAAGGAAAAGGTTAATCATGCACCAAGCAAATATCAAGTGGGAAGGAAAATACAATGAAAGAGAAAAGGAGGCAAGGCAATAGAAAACAGCCGAGACAGGGAGAAATAGAAATGAAGAAGGGGAAGGGAAAAGTCATACTTTGCATCATTTTTGGAAGATTGCAGCACAGTCCATACTGGCCATCGCACAGTTTGAATCAACAATTTGCTGGCTCCTGACACATCCTACAGTCTGACATAATCATCTGCATGTTATCGGGGAAATCCCCGGAGATATTATATATAGAGAGAAAAGGAGAGAGTGGGGAGAGAGAAGGTGGAAGGGAGAGTAGAAGAGACATACCTTGCAAGTAAAGCACTTTTGGAAGAGTCCTGCACAGTCCATACAGGCTATCTGGTGACCACAAGGTTTGAATTGGCAGTTTGCTGGTTTCTGACACATCCTGCAGTCTGACATCATAGCCTCTAGGTTCCCAGGGGTATCCCCGGATCCACTTTCCACCGGTGCTGCTGGCCCTGGTGCTGGCACTGGCGCTGGTGGGGGGCCCGATGGAGTAGTGGGGCCTCTCACATTTTGGTTTGAGGAGCCTGCAAAGGATAGATAAAAGGAACATACTGTATCAATTGAAAGAAAACTTGACAGGGAAGTGAAAAAAACAACTCATGCTATTTTCCATATTTTGGGCATGGAAATTGAAAAATTGATTAGCGATCCACTGGGTGCTTGCCAGGTATAATTGTTATGCATGGCTAACAACTCTAACCGATATCCTTAATTGATGCAAGCAAATTTCTTGTGGTGCAGACTAAAATCACATCATGAAGGAATGATAAACTTTAAATGTAAATATTTTATTTCATTAATTTACAATCATCGGCTGAGTTCCCTGGAAATACACTTTCATCTATTTCTAAACTCTAATTTCTCTAGAATAGAGGGTCAAATTTCTAAAATTGGGGAATATTCATGACAATTTTTACCTGGGGTATCTGTTCTGCTAGCCAGTAACCTTTCTTGACTTGCGCTCCTGCGTCTTCGACCGTGCTTGGATTCTTTGTCCTGCCTCTGCTTTTGTCTGTTGGAATAAAACAAATAAATCACTATATTTTTATCTAAATCATGATATACTTTAATTTTGAATTTCATTTCTGCTGTTTGTTATGTCAAGAATATCAAGAATTATTGGCGGCAAACAGAATGGAATGTTCATGTAATTCTCTGACAAATCTCACTATGGAATCAAGAAAATGAGGTGTAGTGAAATCTAAATCCTGTTGCTGGGGGAAATACATTGATTTCATAGATAGTGTATTCATGTATCAGAAATATTTCAGAGATAAATCATATCTAACTCTGCTCATACGTAGAGATACTAACGGCAGTTAATGAATCCATACAGGGATAGATATTACAATGTGAATAACCAAACAGCAAAACCCAATATTCTATTATGAGCGAAAACAATATGCATGGCAACATGGAAAGTAAGCACTGCATTATTTTAAAAATATGTCTGAAATTCATTGAATTTGCTTAACTTCATGAAGGGTTTTATAAATATTGTTGTTTACGTTACGTTTACTGAAAATAAGTCCTACCTTCTTTGTTCATAGAGTTGAAGCAAGTAGTTCTTGATCTTGATGTCTAGGACCAGGTCCAAGGGAGATTTATGCTGATGATTCCTATGAGTAAGACTACCTCCAGCATGGACTAAGTAACACACCGTTGCTATCGCCATGTTCACAACCAGCCCACTGACAATCTTGGTTCGGTACTGCGAAGATGGAGGGGGAAAAAAAGTTTAGGACCAAGTCCAACAGAGATTTGGTACACAAGATAGAACAGTACTTTCAGGTCAGTGCTAGGAATACATGCAAAGTATTGACTGTTACATCGCTTTCAGCATAGAATTCTTGTCTAACTAGAACGAGATGAAGACAGCAAGCTAAACAAGATAGGACACTACTTACAAATGAGCTATATGAATACATGGTAATCACTACCTGTTGTATAATAGGGGAGCCATCTCTTCTTGCGTACACCTCGTGTCTAACGAGAGCAAGATGTAGACTGGTATCAACATCATCCTCCTCACTTCAAGCTACACAAGATAAGACACTATTTACAATCAAATTGCAAGAATACACGTAGATTACTCCATGTTGTATAATGGATGAGTCATCTCTTTCTGCATATACCTCCTGTTAAACTAGAACAAGATGAAGACAAAAAGCTAGACAAGATAGAACACAATTTTCAAAACAATGCTACGATTACATGTAAAATGCTACCTGTTGTATAATGAGTGAGTTATCTCTCCCGGCATACACCTATTCTCCAACAAGAACAAGATGAAGACAACAAGCTAAACAAGAAAGGACACTACTTACAAAAGCTACATTAATAAATGTAATTATATCTCATCTATGAATATTCATGAGCTATCAAGCTATATGATTGGTCGGTGGGAACAAACATGCTTACATATATTTCAACTAGTAAAGAAGCCTCTAAAACGAGTTTGATATATTTTTTGATATACTCAACCGCGGTAGAAATACACAACTGCGCACGCACAGAACATGTGAAGCGATCCGCGAGAACCTAAGCAAATATGGCAACGTACACGAAAAATTTTGCTGTCGGCCAGCTTTTGATCTACTCATTTGTAATTATTCATTCTGTGAAATGTTTAAATTGATAACATTAACTTTCTCACAACAATGCTCTACTCTACATTAGTACTAATACTACGATTCAGGAGAAACATATTGTTTAATAATCAGTTAGAAAATGTAGCGAACAGTGACAGTGCAGCACTGTGCTGTGACTGACTGTGAAATTTAATGACTGTGCCGTGTCTGAGTACAGTGCGTCTGAAAACACGACAGTTAGGCCGAGTGTCTGAGTAAGTTTAACTTGTTTTCTCTTAATTTTAATGAGATATAAATCAAATACCCAAACAGTTACTTCAAAAGTATATTGGAATTATAATCCTTCGGATGGGCTGGCAAAGGAAACTATATTTCCTCGGGAGCTTCGCCCCTCGGAAAAATAGTAACTGCCAGCCGATCCTCAGAAATATAATTCCAATATACTTTCTCAGAGTTCGAGATATTTGAATAATATACAACCTGTTGTATAACTGGCGAGTCATCCCTCTAAGGATAGACCTCCTGTCTGACAAGAGCGAGATGGAGACAGCAAAATGGAGACGTGAAACCAGCTACACAAAATAGAACACTAACGGAGGACAAATGGTAAGAATACATGCACAATACTACCTGTTGTATAATGGGCGAGTCATCTCTCTCTGCATAAACCTCCTGTCGGACGAGAGCGAGATGTAGACTGGTGTCGCCATCCTCATCCTCTGCCGACACCTCAGCTCCCTTTGAGATGAGAAGCTCAATCACGTTGGTGTGGCCTTGGCCTGCTGCTAGGATGAGGGGCGTCTGACGGCGGTTGTTCCGAACATTCACATCGCCATGACCCTGTCATTGGGGAGGAAAAATAATGACGATTGTCAGTATAAGCTCAAGGTTGTTGAGAACTAGGAGTTCGATTAAGAGAGTGTGCAGTCTGGCTGCAAGAATAAAAGGTATTTGACAGCAGTTGTTACAAACCTTATTCTAATTTGGAATATAAAATTTGAGCAGGATGAAAAGAATGATATACAATACTATTAAAGCAAAAGTCGCTGTTGTACACAATCGACCTTCATACACAGATTCCTTAGCCCTTACTTCTGTGCTAAGGTAAACAACACAGGTCATCTCTATTGAAGGTTGGCCACTATTGAAAGGGGGTTATTACAGACATATGGCAGCTGTGACAAATTGATTGCACAGTAAAAATCTGCTTATTTAATCTTTAAGTTCAAAGACATGTAGTTAATCATGCATCCCCAGGCCCATATGGTACATGTAAAAGTGTTACAGGAAAGCAATGTTTGTGTGCTAAGGATGCCCTTGTCAGATGTAGATCTTATTATATGAAAGTTTATACAAAAGTAGGGAACAATGATACACCCAATAATCATTTCCATTCTAAATATTATCAACAAGCTCATATAAACAGTAAAAATATACATATAGGATGACCAGCAAACCTGGGTTGTGATTCATGAAGCTGTGCATAGATCTACGCACGAATGTACGAAAGAATGGTGATACTATCTTCAGTGCAATTAAGCGCCAGCATTTATCTTTGAGAGCGAGAAAGGATCACCAGTCGTTCGTACAGTTGTGCATAGAACTAAGCACAACTTTATGAAACCCAAACCAGAACTCTGACAGCCACTGCTACTTGTTAGTAACCTTTGAGTACACATAAAAAAAAAAAAAAAAAAAAAAAAAAATAAAAAAACATACAGAAATATCTGAAAGAACAAATAGACAAATCACAAACCTGAACAAGAAGAGTCTCAGCGACATCTCTGTGGCCATTGAGCGCTGCAAGATGAAGGGCTGCATAACCATCATCTTTCTTCAAATTCACCAACTGTCTTGCTTTTAAAACCAGTTTTTCAGTTGCACTGCAAAAGGCAAAAATATATGACATTTTTATATTTTTTAGGATAACTAAGACAACGACTGGTCAAAATATTTATAAAATACAGATACCAATATTGAGATATTAGTCCTAGATCTTGAAAAATAATATCTTCACAAGAATAAGGTGTGGTAAGAAATCACCCGAGTCACGTATTTATTGCATGAAGCCCAATGAAAAAACATGAAAATAAATATTTCAAAATGTAGATGAAAAGAAATATTTATTTGTTAAACAAAGCAATATTCATTAATAATTGGCATATATAGAGTACCAATCTCTATCTAGAGGGTGTTGCTACAAAAACTGCAAATCAATAGGAAATTGAAACCTGCATTTTCAGTCGCACACGTTCTGTGCCCCGTAACATAAAGGTTTGCGATAAATCGCTATTTGAGTTTGCGATCAATTGCAAACTTTAGTACATGATTTGCCATAGTCTTGCGATTGAGATTAGCAATCAATCGCAAACCTTTATGTTACGGGGCCCTGGGCTTCTGACAAGATGTGCATGAAATAATCATTTTGATTGGCATGTAAAGACAAACTGCACCTTGTGATCAATTGCAACTTTGTAGCAACAACCTGCTAGAATGGTTGGTCTACATTCATCCACCATAACAATTTTCTCCTACTAGAACCTAATTCGAACCTGGCAGACAGTGGCAAATGTGGATGTGATTCTTCCAAAGGGAATTAGTGTCCTAATATCGTCCCTTTGGAGCCAGAAAGGCGCTATCACTGTAAACGGTGATTGAAGCGAGTGACCTTCTTGCATTACGCTGACTATGTGATGGAGTAAAAAATGAAACTTACTACTTGTTGCCCTTTAGGGCAGCATGATGGAGAACGTTGAACCCTCTGCGATTCTTGAGACTCAGGTCAGCTCCATGAGCCTCGACAAGAAGATCAATGATGTCACGATTGTCCTTGGCGATGGCATCGTGGAGTGCTGTATCACCATACAGGTCCTACAAAATGAAATGGAAACTTATGTAAGAGAAAAAATATCACTAATGCAAGGGCCCAAATGAAACTGACAAAGGCTTCAATCTACATCTAAATAGAAGTTGAATACTAATACCGATAATTGAAAGTCAACTTCCTCCTATCACAACACAATGAGTCAAGCAACCTTGATTCCCTTCATTGATTATGCAATATACTTGATGATTTACATTTGATAATTGTTCTTAAAAAGCGTGAGGTTATCAAGTGGTACCCTAAATACCATTTTCAAGGTTCCCTGCATTTCATGAAAACAATGTCATCTCAGTTTTTACCAAAATTCCCCTCAAAGTAAATCAAATGTGATGTGCTTTCACATCAAAATCTATTTCACCAAATTGAACCTAAAATATATGCATAATTGCCAAATAAAAACTGTTATTATATTTCTGTCATTATCTTTCTAACAAAAATGTGTAAAAAGAAGAACTAAATATCTACAAAAACCCGTAATTTCTCATAATTTGGAAGATTTCTTACCTGTAAGTTAGCATTACATCTGTGCCGCAGAAGGACCCTGACACAATCCACAAAGCCTTTGTTGACAGCTACATGAAGACTGCTACAATTTCCCTTATTGACAACGTTCATGTCGGCATTTTTACTGATTAGGTACTCTGCAACATCTGGTTGTTTACTGTATAAGGAAAATACAATGATTCATAAAAATAGTTTTACATGGTACACAAGAAGCTTGTGTTTGATAAAGAAAATATGTTCAGTCAACTCTGTTTAACCCTATTTTAACTGGGCTTTTTCAGACCAAGTTTATACTGGGGGGGGGGGG
>BQKZ01000695.1:117659-136105 GCA_036244855.1 Temnopleurus reevesii
GAGCAGTATCTCCATCTTGATCTTGCAGCTCCATGGTTACTTTCCCAAGTAGATCACTCAGATGAAATCCAAATGGCCATGATCAGATTTGTTTTCTTCATTGAAGCAATATGTAATAAGGTTACTTACCCAAAGATGGCATAATGAAGAGCAGTATCTCCATCTTGGTCTTGTAGCTCCATGGTAGCTTTTCCGAGGCTTAGCACCTTGATGACCTCTAGATGACCTTGGTGGCTGGCGACCTGCAGAGCAGTCTTACCAGATACTCTTGCATTCACCTACAAACAGAAGAAAAGTATAAGGTTTCATAGCTCTATCGCCTCAAAATTGCATTAAAGATAAACAAATATATTCCTTGGTAGATTTCCCCCGAGGCTTAGAACCTTGATGATTTCTAGAGGACCCTGATAATATGTGACCAGCAGAGCTGTATTATCGGACACTTAGACATTGACCGAGCAAAGAGATGACAAATCAAATATCGGTAGTTTTTGTTCTCGTAATACAAACATTCAATGTAATCAATGGATTATTTTTTTCATATAAAAACAGAATATGAAAATGTCTTTCAAATAAGGGATAAACAGAATTGAAACTTGAAAACCAATTACAGATATTAACAGATTATCGGCACTATGCCAGTAATGTTCATAAAATCAAACAAAGAAGCTTATGAAATATATTTCACAAATTATAGTTCAAGTAACTTATGGCACTTACCTCATGTTTTTTATTGTATTTGTTATGTGACAATTGTGTTTCCTGTTTCTTGCAAATGCCAAATAAATAACAAATGAATGAACAAAAAAAAAAACTCCACGGTCTGGACAAACCTTTGCTCACTTACCCAGTCTGGATTTTTTGCAATGAGTTCAGTTACTGTTCTTGTGTTTCCCTGAGCGGCTTCACTGACAAGCTTATCTGGACTCTCATTTTGGATTCTTAATTAAGATCTCCATCAAAAACTCATTGCCATGTTCTAGTAACTTATGTACTTACCTCTTTTTTTGTTATTCTATTTGTTATGGGACTATTGTGTTTCCTATATCTTGAAAATGCCAAATAAATAAATGAATAAACAAATAAAACTACTCAGTCTGAACAAATTTCTGCTTACTTACCCAGTCTGGGTGTTTTGCTATGAGTTCTGTTACTGTTCTTGTGTTTCCCTGAGCGGCTTCACTAACAAGCTTATCTGGACTCTCATTGGGTGTTCGAAGCGTCAAGATCTCTTGTAATAACTCATGGAGATTACCTAAAAGATAAAGACTTTCATTTCAAATTTGTAACATCACATCACATCACATGCAATCAATTATGATGGGTGCATGTACAGACTTTAAACGTTAAACACTCTTAATTGATCCAATGATCCTGATTTCTATGCTATATTTCTATACTATATTTTTGGTCACTGAACATATGGATGCAGTAACATCATACATCAAATTTCCATCAAAGTAAAGAGTGGATAATACTTTGTTACTTACTGATCTTACACACATCAACATAACAACACATATTTCTTCTCTACATAGAATCTTGCTTCAAGTATTGGAATTAATCTATGTCATTGTTGCCATCATCATTATCATCATTAATATTATCAACACCAACATCATTGCCATGGCATCGTTGATCATCATCATCATCACCACCATCATTATCATACTCATCATCCTCATCATCATCATCATCATCATCATCATCATCATCATCATCATCATCACCATCATCATCACCATCACCAATCATTAGAAATGTGCAATCTGTGAAACAAAAACCAACCAAAAACCCACCTTGTAGTTCCTCAGCCCGATCAGCCGTCATCGTATTGTTGAGGTCAGGTTTATTTGACCTTTCAACAGGGGTCACACATGCAGGGTTGAATGTCCAAACCTGTTTGTCGACCGAAACCCGGAGGTCACCATCTGAGTAGATCTTTAGTACTTTTCCGCTTTTTCCAAGTGTCTACAGGAATGAAATTAATGATGAATTGAATAAATCATTCTGCATTATATTGAGTTTCATAAAAACATAAAATCATAAGCTTAAATTGAATATCATTTTAATCTTTTGTCTGTTCTCATCGGATTATATAATGAATTGCTGTCTTTATTTTCCAAGACTCTGGTGAATGCAAACAAATGAAGCAATTACTCAGGCATTCTGCAACACAGTGTCATTTAGAATTCACACAATTTTCAGTTCATTCCAGATATGTCAATCTTCTGGAATATTGAAAAGATGCATGTTGATTCCGGTTTTCATTCTGAATGACCTGGATCAGGTGTTTTTATTCTCATGCTCTGTGGCATGAGAACACATTTGGTTCAGCTATTTGCTCAAGTTTTTTTGTTTACTAAGCATCAAAATATGCTGCCATTTTGTTTTCACAAGCAAATCCGAACATGATGAATGCCGTGATCTTTCAACCATGTCACAGCACTTCGATGAACACAAGAGAAACTCTGTTAGATCTTCAAATAACAAAGCATCTAGCTCCTGCTAAGTGAGTAAATTGAAAAGTGATTTTAAAAGATTTGAAACAAATAACATCTCCATCTGAATTATGAATCATACTCAGAACTGTCACACCCCCAGTCCATTCTCTATGTCCAGATCACCCCCTTTCTTATTTCGTTTTTGGCCAAAGTTTTGTTCAGATGTATTCTTTATTTCCATTTCCCTGTAATTTATACCGAAAGACCTGCATTAAAATAATATGATTACTGTTATTATGTTTTGTTTGAAAAAAAAATGCTATGAGCCCTCGAACTTCTACCTTGTATCCTTATGTTCTTTTTTTTATTTTTTTATACAAAACCCTGAATTGAATTGAACAGACTACTAACAGGTCAAACAGAATGATCCCTTCATCTCTATTTCAACCACACATTCCTATCTACATGTATATGATCATAATGATACTGTTATACTCACAGCAGCCATTCCCTCACTCCATTGCTTGACTGCTGCTATGTCAGACGTAGCTGTCAGATTGATCAGTCACTTCATCTCTATTTCAACCACACATTCCTATCTACATGTATATGATCATAATGATACTGTTATACTCACAGCTGCCATTCCCTTACTCCATTGCATGACTGTTGCTATGTCAGACGTAGCTGTCAGATTGATCAGTCACTTCATCTCTATTTCAACCACACATTGCTATCTACATGTATATGATCATAATGATACTGTTATACTCACAGCTGACATGCCTTCGCTCCATTCTCCATGCCCAGATTGTAATCTCTTGACTGTTGCTATGTCAGATAAAATGGTCACCTCATCACCTACTGCATATGTGCTGACCTGTACAAAATAAATGATTTATTCAAAAAGGTTTCTAATTCGAGTCTCTTGCCTATTCAGGTAATGGAGCTGAAATCTAACACTTAGCTTTTAGCACATAGTTTCAGGGGAAAAAATGGCCACCCAATAAACGCTTGATGCAGTATCTTTCAATTTTGGAAAAAAAGGGTCTCTTGGTTGTAAAATTATTGATAATACTATCTAACCCTACACCACCACCACTATCGCATCATTATCAACATCATCATAATCATCATCATAAACATCAGCATCATAATCATCATCTTCTTCATCCTAATCATCATCCTCATTTTAATCATCATCCTCACCACTATCACCACAACCACCACCACCACCACCACCATCACCACCACCACCACCACTGCCCCCACTGCCGCTGCCGNCCTCCAGCAGCCACACGGATGCCATCCTCTTCCTCCACCTCAGTTCACTCCCTTCTCCTCTTCCTCCCTTACGTACGTGTACTCTTCCTTTTGCTCTTTTGCCTCTGCCCCTCTCGAGCTAGGCCTACAATAATTATCCGGATGATGCTGTCATGTTATTGTTAATTGTACATCATTATATTAATCTTAAAAAAGATTATGAGATATAACAAAAAAATTGATATTACCATCGTGGAGAGGGACATTTATGCCCTAGTTGGTAATTTTCATAAGAAATGAGGAAGAAATACGGGGAGTATCACCAAAATATCGGCATCCATTCGTTTGGAAAACACAGGTCTTGCAACACTGATTTGGATGCTTCCCATTTTCAAAGATAAATTATCTAAATTATAATTAAAAAGTCATACCATTTGATTATTATTATTATTATTATTATTATTATTGTTATTATTCATTCGGCAAATTGAAAACAAAACAATTACAGTATAAGTAAAGTAAAGGATACAAAGATAAAAGAACTAGGTTCCTTAACATTTTGCCATCAAATTACTGTAATTGTAAATCTTGGATTTTTGTAAGCAAATTTACAATAATTCTGGGGCAAACTGGAGTCTACGTATCAATATGACACATTTTGTTGACAATTTTCCCCATTTTCCTGTGTTGACTGGTGCGATTGTTCCATCAGTTGAATTTTTATATTGCGATATCTCCATATTTCTTTCGTTATTTGATTTTTCCTTCAACAATATTTGAAGCCTAATATGTCTACTTTTATTTCATGCCAAAAGGTTTGAAAATAATTGTGTATTTCAAGAGATATGTGCTGAATATGACAATCTAAAAAAGTAATCCTTGGTTTTAACTTTAATTTTTGGGAGCCTAAATAATTTGGTAGATTAAAGCAGCAATCCAACAGAAATGCACTTCAATTAACCAAAATACAAACATCACTCTCAACGAGCCCGAAAGTTTACTCCCAGGAACTAGGAGTAGTTCCTAATTAGAGGACCTTTCCGGAAGTACGTGACAAACCCAAGATACAAGATTTCGAGTCGCTTGAACCTCAACATACTTCTGTTGTCTGAATTAACCAGCACACACCATTCTGAAGTGAAATGTGCCATACTAACTTAGAAGTAAACCCTAAAAAATGATTTTAAAAAATCGTTCAGCTGTTAATCTGTGACTCTGTGTGACAAGCCCCCCAAAAAGTTTAGACAAAGAATTGGTTAATTTTAGTTGCTGAATGAATAAGCAGAGAAAGAGGCTACTTTGGGACGGCTCANTTTTCCACGACACCATCGAGCAGAGTAGACTCTAAAATCATGGATGCGCTGAAGAAAGGGTGGTTCAGTGAATTGGGAACGTTGTGGCCAGGAGAAGCTGCATCACTCGAAGTGGAGGAGGTGTTGTTTCACGAGAAATCAAAGTTCCAAGATGTTCTCGTTTTCAAGAGGTAGCCTACTAGTATTAACTTGAATTTGTCGACAATACTCAGAGTCAGACAATAGATCAATTGGAGGGGGTGGGGTTACTGACATTATGACCTCTTTGTTGCTCTGCTGACAAAAATAATTTGGTCAATTAAAGCTGCATTCCAACAGAAAATAGAAATGCAATTGAAAAAACCATACAAACTGCACGGGTACTACCGACGAGTCCGACAGCCCACAAGTTCGACAGCCCACGAGTACGACAGTTCACGAGGCCGACATTTTGAATAATTGGTGCACGAAATAGACATTACATAAAAACGGATTAGAGTCAGACAACTCATTAATCTGACAAAATTATGAAAACGCACATGATTACGACCGAACATAAATTTTGTAAATGAGAACGGCTCTATTGGTCTATTAATTAGTCCGACAGCACTATATTTACGTTAGTCGGTCTTGTACTGCGTGCTGACGGGCTCAAAGCAAATAATTTGTCAGTGTCGATCTTACGAGCGTGAAAGTAAAAATGTCCAGCTCGAACCTCATTTTGAAAATTGTCGATGTACTAGTTTTTGTCGGACTCGTGAGCTGTCGGACTCGTGAGCTGTCGGACTTGTGGGCTGTCGGACTCGTGGGATGCTCCCAACTGCACTCTCAAACTAGCATGACCAGAGCCCGGCCCCAAGTCCAATAATATACTTCCATTTCCAGAGGACCTCTCCAGAACTGTGACGAATACAAGACACAAGATTTTGAGTCTCTCAAACGTCAACATACTTGTGTAATTTGTGTTGTCTGAATTAACCAGCACATCTACTAATTAAATATACTGTTCAAAGTGAAATGTGCCATTTACTAAAGTGCTAAATAAACCCTGAATAAAAGATGATTTAAAAACAAAATAATTCAGCTGAACATTGTGAGTGTGATGTGCATGTGTGACAAGCCCCCCAAAAAGTTTAGACAGAGTATTGTTTAACTTTAGTTGCTGAATGAATAAGCAGAGAAAGAGGCTACTTTGGGACGGCTCATTACATTAGTGGCCCAAAAATTTATCACTTTATTTCGCTTTCTATATCTTTCAGTAAGACATATGGGAACGTGTTGGTTCTGGATGGCGTGATTCAATGTACTGAAAGGGACGAGTTTAGCTACCAAGAGATGATCACATTTCTGCCACTCAACTCTCATCCATGCCCCAAGAAGGTAAGTTTTCTCAATCGGGGAGGAGCCTAAGAAAATAGCAATTCATTCCAGCATTTATGTCTTTGACTGTTTGGGAATAAAATGAGAATTTGCGAACATTGTAAATAGTTGCTCAAGCAGGTTTTTAGTTTGAAGCATATTCTGTAAGCAAGAAATACAACGAACCGATTGTGTGAGAATACCCCGTGGAGATCTTATTTATACCAGTTTGTAGAATAATAATAATAATGAAGAAGAAGAAGAGGATGAGGAGGAGGAGGAGGAGGAGNAAACACCAGTTTGTATTCTAAGAATAAGAAGAAGAAGAAGAAAAAGAAGAAGAAGAAGAAGAAGAAGAAGAAGAAGAGGAGGAGGAGGAGGAGAGGTAGAAGAAATAATATGTAATGGGTGGTATTGAACTGAACTGCTTTGTTGACCATGCATGTGGCCTATTTTTAATACCCTAAATTGGTTGACCTTTTCTCTCATTTTTTACCTCTAATCCTACTTGCTCCTATTTTGATTTCACTTTGATATGAGCTACTTTAGAGATGTAATAATTTAAAAGAATTGTACCTTACAATTTGGAGGTATGTATCAGAATAAAAAAAATGCCTTGATGTTATCTTCCTGTAGTGCCATGCATGTACTGTAACCATCTCCCTCGTTGATCACTTTCATCAAAATCATCCTCATCATCATCATCATGGTTGATGACCAATCACATCATCACCACGACTGTTATCCTCATAACAATTGCCATCATCATCATCATATATCACCATCATCGACAGCACCATCATCATGATCATCACCATCAACATCATCACCATCATCACCATCATCATCACCATCACAATCATCATCACCATCACCATCATAATCATCATCATCATCATCATCATCACCATTATCATCATCATCATCACTATCATTATCATTATCACTCTTACCACAATCATTATTATGACTACCAACATCATCACCACCAACATCATCACTATCATCATCGTTATCACCGTAATCATCATCATCACCATTATCATCATTTCTTTAACCACCAACCTCATTATCATTACTATAACCACCACCATCAGAATCGCTAACGGCCTAACATTGGCATCATCATAACTGTCATTACTGCCCATCATCATCATCATTATCATCATCATAACCATCAACAGCATCATCATCATCATAACCATCAACAGCATCACCATCATCATCATCATCATCATCATCATCATCATCATAACCATCATCATCATCATAACCATCATCATCATCATCATCATCATCATCACCATCTTCAACATCACTACCATCATACCCGGTTATCTCACCATCCTTTACTTGTTTCGTCAGGTTCTTGTGATTGGAGGGGGAGATGGAGGGGTTATCAGAGAGGTCGTCAAGCATCCAGATGTTCAGAGCGTCACGCAGTGCGAAATAGATGGGGTGAGAATCTCTAATCGTATTGCTCGGTTGAAAATCATCCGAGGTTGTGTTCCATAAAGCTGTTCAAAGATCAGATTGGTTACGTCCCTTCTTTATTTTTCTTGCACTTCTCTCTTCTCTGCTATGTCTCGTGTATAATTTACCCTACTGCGTCTTGAGCATTGGGGGAAGAGATTTAATGTCACTAGTTGAAAAAGAATCATGGACCAAACCTGCATTCATCCACCCAAAGCAATTGCCCAAAGGCAAGTTTATTAACAGTCATAACAGGTGCAAATTTTATGTGCTTTGTCTGACAAAGCAACAAGTAATTAATATGTGCAAAATGTATTCCAAATATTGTCGGCAAGAAACTGGCATTAATTTGGATATAATAGTAAACTGGCCTCCTAGCTTGGCTCTACGACAAACAATGATTTTACTGTCAAATGTTAATCATTTCTTTCTCTCATTTTCAGTGTGTGGTGGAAGTATCCAAGAAGTATCTGCCAAACATGTCCAAAGGCTATGACAGTCCGAAGCTGACCCAACATATAGGTGACGGCTTCGCCTTCATGAAGGAAAACAAGAACGCTTTTGATGTCATCATTACGGACTCGTCAGATCCAGTAGGTGAGTGACAATTTTGAATTGGTTTTTGCCTGTATATTTGCTATGGATTTCAACTTTGCCATTTTTTATGTTTGTAAAACGATGTTCATATTGTAAGTTATATATACTCGTATGTTTTCGTTCAAGGGGCCCTGTATTGGGGATTATAAGCAAAACACTGCTTCTTTAAGATCCCAACCATATATACGATGTGATTTTTATGCCTCCGCCACCGTAAGGTGGTGCCGGAGGCATTATGTTTTCGGGTTGTCCGTCCGTCCGTGTGTCCGTCCGTGCGTCCGTCCGGACCTTGTTACCACGATAAGTTCAGAACCGCTGGACGGATTTTGACCAAACTTGGATCTAGTATGTATAACCATGTGAGGATGAACTGATTAGATTTTGGGTTCAGTGGGTCAAAGGTCAAAGGTCACAGGGCCAAAAAACTTGTAAAAAATCACCAAAAATAGCTTGTTACCGCAATAAGTTCAGAACTGCTGTACAGATTTTGACGAAACCTGGCTCAAGTATGTATAAGCATAGGAGAATGAACTGATTAGATTTTGGGTTCAGCAGGTCAAAGGTCAAAGGTCACAGGGCCAAAAAACTTGTAAAAAATCACCAAAAATAGCTTGTTACCGCAATAAGTTCAGAACTGCTGTACAGATTTTGACGAAACCTGGCTCAAGTATGTATAAGCATGTGAGGATGAATTGAATAGATTTTGGGTTCAGTGAATCAAAGGTCAAAGGTCACCGGGCAGAAAACTTGTACAAAGTCAACCAATATAGCTCACTTATAACAGAAAAATTGATCCAATTTCTTTCAAACTTACAGTGTGTAGCTCAATTAGGTATAAGCATGTGAGGAAGAACTTATGAGATTTTGGGTTCGTGGGGTCAAAGGTGGCAGTGCCCAAAATTTGTCAAATGTTTTTGATTTCTGATGGCATGGAACAAGCCGTACATATCTTTCTGATTGCGTGATGGCGGAGGCATAAATTTTGACCGTGCGCGGTCGAGGATTCATCTAGTTTAATATGGTTAAATGAAGTTTAATTGAATTGACTTTAACATTTTTTAACTTGTGCTTTCAGTGATTCAATGATACAAAATCGATTTCATTGGAAGAAAAAAACCTTGGTTACATATTTGAATAAGATCAGATTTCAAAAGGAATTTTCAATGTTCATGACATGGTACAGCATTGCTATGTCTCAACTGCCTAATACCTAATATTTTTATTTGGAAATCATTTTATATTATCGACTGCAGAGGCTTAATTTATAAGGATTCAAATGAGTGGAAAAGTGTTTGAAATAGTGTCACATGACTACGTTTTTTATTGGGATCCACACAGCGTCATGTTTGACCGACTTTGTCCAGAGCGACTTTGCTTAGAGCGACTTTGCTTGGTGAGACGTGATTGGGGTTCAGTCATCTGAGGAAGCCAACAGTGGTTGGTGAAATGTAGTGGCCAAAGAAAAAAGTGTAAGTTTACACTACCTGTTTTTTAATCTAGTAACAAGATAAACCATCTTTGTGAATTTGGCCCAAAGTATTTTTACAAAGTCTTCTGTAGCGACTTGTCATGATCCTCTTTGAACTGATCAATCTATATTTAATCAGTAATATGCGTTTCTTTCTATATATACAGGGCCAGCAGAAATGCTGTTTGAGAAGGAATACTTTGAATTAATGAGGAGTGCTCTAAGACCAGGAGGCATCATTTGTACACAAGGTAGGCAAAGTTATTTGATTTTTGAAAGGGACTACCATATCTTGAAAACACTGTTGAATAATTGTAAAGGAGTGTATTCATCATTATTATATCTCGTTATCACACAACAATTTGGAGTGCATTGAATAAAGTGGGTTGTTCATTTGTGTTAACCCTAACTAGGCCGGGGGGGGGGGACGGATTTTACGATTATTTCGCCGCGCGAAAATTTCTGATAACGCCGCTAGCTGACTCTTTTCTTCCAAGTTTCCCGCAACTTTTAAGACCATTTTCACAGAAATTGGACCTACCGTTACGACGTTACGTAACATTGTAACATTTTATACACGCATGTCGGCCTCAAAACTGCTCCAAAATGTGATTTTGTGTACAAAGTCAATGCAAATTGGGTTTTTGTCAATTGATTCACATAGATACTCATATTTTTGCTTCTAGTGGCTAATATCAATTCATTTTAGCACAATTATGCTTAAAAAAATAATTGGAATAAATTTTGCTAAAAAAACAATAGAAAACAAAAGGTCGAAAAAACAATGAAACACATAAGAAATTGAAAAAACAATATAAAACATAAGAAATTAAAATTTTCAGCGCAATTTTTTCATGTGGGATTGTTTAATGTGATACCAGGAATACATATACAAATAGTATAGCCCGGCATAGTAAGGGTTAAGGGATTATTGAAAAAATTTTAATCTTATTGCTTGGCTGTCACTTGAAATCCAGCATGTGGGGATCACGAAATCAAAATCTGATGTGACATATTGAAAACTCTGATGGTTGATTTTGAAGGAGTGCTTTGAACTGAAAGGGGAGGGTTTACTAACATCTGGTATATTTCCAGAGAATTATCATTATTCTGATTATTATCAAATTGCAACAAATGAGTGGGAAAGTATGCTATTATTTATTTGAGTTATTTTGATACACATTCGTCAGTAGCAATACCTTTCAATGCATGTAAGGTTATTGATATTTTATGCAATATCGAAATAAAGAAAAAAAATGTTGCCTGAATAATGAACACATTAATCATGGTATGCCATATGTTGAAATTTTGGTTTAATCATCTTCATATCTGAAACTAGAGCCCTCATGAAATTCCATTCATCACCTGAAAATAATAGCCAAACACATTTACAAGCCTACTATCTATATTTACCATCTGTTTCTCAGGGATTCATTGCATCCCTCGAGATGAAAATGTGTGTAGAATCGACTTTGGATTGGGATTAGCTTTTTATTTATAGTCTTCATAAAAAGCAGGGTAGTCCAATAGGCGGGTTTACTTATATATTCAAATTTATGTGCGTTTAACGTAGTTACGCGGTATTCCATAGGCCGGTTGATAACAATAAGACTACAATACTTGGAATCCAGTTTGCATACATTACTTGTTGCTATGTCGGGCAAGCCTCGGGCAAGCTTTTGGGTTGTCAAGAAGAACCTTCGTGTAAGAGGTATGCATAAAATTTGCATCTATTAGTAAACCCGCCTATTCAACCATGTAGGCCTGCTTTACAAGCGAGCCCTGCTGCACAACATATACTTTTCAATCATTGATATACAGTAATAATGTCAATGTAGCCAATTTTTAATGGAGTGAAACACCAGCCATCTGAAATTACAGTCAAACCTGTCTATAAAGTCCACCCAAGGGAGAAAGAAAATTGGGTCTTTAACAGCAGGTGGTCTCTAAGGAGAGATTGATTTATACCTTAATTGCATTCTACCGAGTCAAGAAAGATGGCCTTTACGGACAGGTGGTCTTTATATACAGGTGGTCGCTGAATCTGGTTTAACTGTATTGATCAGGATATTTAGGAAAACGTATTGTAACCCATTGACTACTGAATTCTGTAATTCCCATTGACTTTGTGCAGAGGCAACCCCGTTCCAGTAGTTAATGGGTTAACAACTTCTTTTTACATTACTTTCTTTTCACAGGGGAGTCTTTATGGCTACATCTGGACTTGATCAAGTCGATGCAGGCATTCTGTCGGACTTTGTACCCCGTCGTTGAGTATGGCTTCACAACGATACCAACATACCCATCCGGGCAGATAGGCTTTACACTTTGCAGTATGAATCCTGTAAGTTTACTGATTTGAAATTGTGTCTCAACTGAGTAAGACATTTTATACGTTGCCAATTTGCCAAAGAGAAATGATAATGAAAAATAAAATGATATTAGCTGGTAAAAAAAAAA
The DNA here is from genome assembly GCA_036244855.1 of Temnopleurus reevesii. Classification (NCBI taxonomy): domain Eukaryota; kingdom Metazoa; phylum Echinodermata; class Echinoidea; order Temnopleuroida; family Temnopleuridae; genus Temnopleurus; species Temnopleurus reevesii. The sequence goes on from BQKZ01000695.1 coordinate 130,016, forward strand.
TCAATGAATATACGAATAAATAATGAATGGATTATTGTACCCTCTCGTTGAGTATGGCTTTACATAAAAACCAAAGTATTCATCTGGACAGATAGGCTTTACCCTCTGCAGTATGAATCCTGTAAGTTTATGCCCCAGTCACACAGAAGCCTGGAAGCAACACGATTCAACATGACTTTTTGTTCGGAGGCAGTTAACTGTGAACTGAACAAAAAATTGTGTTGAATTGTGTTGCTTCCGGGGTCCTATATGACTGGGTACTTACCGATGTGAAATGTATTTCAACATTGTTCCGGCAAGACATTTTATATGTTGCCAGTTTGCCAAAAAAAAATAGTGAAAAATGAAATGATATCAGATAATTAAAAAAAAAAGCAATGACTTTATCAATAAAGAATGAATGGATTCCCTGAAACCATGGCATATTGTACCCCCTCGATGAGTATGGCTTCACAACAATACCAACATATCCATCTGGACAGATAGGCTTTACACTATGCAGTATGAATCCTGTAAGTTTATGCCCGAGTCACTTAGAAGCCCAGAAGCAACATGATTTAACATGACTCTTTGTTCTGAGGTAGTGAACTGAATTGTGAACTGAACAAAAAGTTGTGTTGAATTGTGTTGCTTGCGGGGTCGTATCTGAATGGGGCTTTACCGATATGATATGTGTCTCAACATTTTTTTGGGAAAGACATTTCATACGTTGCAAATTTGCCATAAAGAAATAATAATGAATAATAAAATGAAATCAGATGATTAAAAAATCAATATATAAATAAAGAATGAATGGATTCCCGTAAACCTGGGCCCTATACAAAAAGGGTTACAGATAATCACTTATTTAAACAAGCACTTTTTATGTTAAACAAAAAGCCAATGCAACAAAGATCTTGGGCCTGTAATATAAAAGATACAATCAAACTTACGATACATACTAATAGTAAGTCTATGACAAATGTGTATCGCAAATTTAAATTTTTAATTTATTGTATCTCTATCATGTTACAGGCCATAATTGATAAATTTGATAAGTGATTAAATGCAAAACATTATGTTATGGCGCCCAAGTCTTCTGTTTTTTTATTTTACAAATGAGCTGAACTTCAGTAAAATTATTATTACTTTTGATTGCAGCAATTTCAAAAGGATGAATGACACTCTTCTTCCGTCGTCACAATCTTTATGTTTGAAATGATTTCAACAAAGTTTTTTTTTGTTCTTTTCCATAGGATACAAACTTCAGGGATCCTGTGAATAAGCTGTCAGATGAACAGGTGAAAGAAATGGGATTAAGATATTACAACTCCGATGTCCATAAAGCAGCTTTTGTTCTACCTCAATTTGCCAAACAGGTGAGAAAATAAAATTATCATTCAGGGGCGGAGTCAGGGGGGATGTTGGAAAGTTCAGGGATCCTGTGAATAAACTCTCAGATGAACAGGTGAAAAAAATGGGATTAAGATATTACAACTTGGATGTCCACAAAGCAGCTTTTGTTCTACCTCAATTTGCCAAACAGATGAGAACAAAATTGGTCTTATTTCTATCGTTCAACCTATATTTTTTTTTGGGGGGGGGGGGGAAGGGCAATGATAAGAATGGTAAGAAAAATATTGTTTTGATGCCTTCCAATGCCATTTATTAATAAAAGCATTGGTCCATTGGAAAAATGTTCATTTATAATTTTTTTTCAAACGTAATTTGCACAATGCACAAGAAAAATAGGACATAGAATGGTACGAAAATCCAAAGAGCATTTGTAAATGGCTTTTCAGATCATATCTCACAGTCACATTGATTATGATTTTACTGTGATTTTTCAAGTTTTGTGAGAACCAAAAGAAAAAAAGTTAATTTCAGGCCATTTTTAGAGGGTTAGGCAGTTGAAAGCATCCAATCAGTCTTAGGGGGCCTTAGATAAGACATTTTCTTCATAGAAGTCTTTAAATACTAATGCCATCTTCTTCAAATTTACTATTCTCAGGCGCTGCAAGCTGAAAGTACAACAAACGGAGAAGCTTTATGATAACCTACTCGACCAAGAGAAATAGTTCAAGCTGCAGAACACACTACAAAGCAACATGTGCCAATTTCATTATTGTCATAGTCTGAAACTTGATGTCTGGACCAAACCTCTATACCAAGTTACAAAAAAACTTTGAGAACGACTTTACGCACGGCTGGTATCAGTTCTTGGGCTGAATGGTTGATAATCTTATGCGTATTATACTCGTTAATGTACTCCAATCTTTCTTTAAGTTGTGCATGACTTTAAGAAAGACTTGGTGAAACACCTCCCAGGTCCATCATCATGTGCTATGTCTATCATTTTGGAAAATTGCTGATTTTTGTTCCATCCATCAGGGATACTTCTTGCTGCATCAAACTACCATACCTTGCTGTAGTTAATAGATAATACAGTCAAACATTGTTATAACAAGGTCCTTGGTACCAGAAAAATTGTCTCTTTACATCGAAACTGTGTTATATCAGGGTCAAAATACAATAAAATATAAAGAGATGGAACCAGGAAAAACTATGTTGTTCAAACTTCTATACTGGTTCCATCATCAATATCATGTGCTTCATCTATCATTTTGGAAAACTGTTTTTTTTTCTTCCATCCATCAGAGATACTTGGTGCTGCATCAAACAAGTGCACCTTGCTGTAGTAACAGTTAATAAAGTCAAACCTCGTTATAACGAGGTCCTTGGTACCAGAAAAATTGTCCCTTTATATCGAAACTGTGTTATATCAGGGTCAAAGTACAATAAAATATAAAGAGATGGAACCAGGAAAAACTATGTTGTTCTAACAAGATCTCGTTATATCAGTGCTCTTTATAACGAGGTTAGACTGTGTAAGGAAATATTTCAGAGAAAGTGTAAAGTAAACATGATTTTTTCGATCTAAATCCTGAGAAATTTGAGCCATGTGCATGAATGTCGGTAATTGGAAGTGGGTATCTCGACTCAAATGACTTACGGTGAAAAATGCATAGCGCCATTTGCAGGTATATAATTTACTTTGATTGACTGTGGCGAAATTGATTGCAAATTTAGGAACAGATTGCTTGGTATCCTGTATTGTGCTCAAGAGTACAAAATGTGACAGGGAACTGTTGGGTGTGGGACCCAAATTTCCCTCCATTATCTTTGAAATAATCTGAAACATTCCTTTTTAAGTGATCGTTGGGGATGTACAAAAGTGCATATTACTTTGTAGTCCTTATTGCTATACGTTTTCGTCCTTGTTTGCAAAGAAGTTTGTAAGTACAGTATAAGCTGAAATTTTAGTGATGACTTATTTTCGCAAATTCGGCAGTCCTAGCATCGCGAAAATTTCCGCTCAGTATGTTGCACAATAATATACATGTATTCGCACAAAAAATGTCAAAACCGCAAAAATAACAACACGCTGATATGTCAAACTGGTCTCACAACACGAATATGTGTGCACAAGAAAATATTAGCTTATACAGTGAGAGTTTGAAGATGCCATTCTAAGTTGTATTTGGGATATGTTGGGAGAAAGTTACATTCCTTGAAGGTTTTTGGAAGCTTATCTTTATCACTTGAGCAAATTCATCATTTTGGGAATCATTCGGGTTTGTATTATACAGTTATTTTTGTATTTATTTATTTATTTTTTTTTGGGGGGGGGGGTTATATTATACAGTTTGTATTATACAGTTATTTTGCACAAGGGACAATCGGTTGAGAGGAATTATTTGTATCTGGGTATTCGGTATTGGGGCATTAAATGCTGCATCAATGTGTTCTTATTACAGACAGAGATGCCAACTTTCTGGAATATTCAGTAAACCTTTCAATACATTGGATTCACAGAACCTTATTGCTCGGGTGCTCCGGTGGTCTAGTGGTTAAGACACTGGTCTAGTCATCCAGAGTTCGTGGGTTCGGCTGTACCCGATACAGCCTATGATTTTTTTTCATAGCCTCCGGGTACCTTCACACAACAGTAGCGTGTGTACCCCCTTTGTGGGCCGTTGGCGACAATATTGAATAAATTCTATATATCGATATTTAGTGAGTTCCAAATGTGAATATGAAACAAAAAATCAATGCTTAATGTTTCTGATTGGAGAAATTTTGAAATTTGCTGAACCAAATTTATTTTCGAGAAAGAGAAAGTAATGATTATTTTTAAAGAGAATGTTATGATTGTTTTTATGGTTTCTTTTATGAGAAAATATGTGGTTTGGTTATTTGGTAATTGATATTTTAAGGTCTATCGTGCATATTTTGAAAGGTTGGCATTTCATGAACAGTAACACATTGACCTTTTTCTATTTATTGGTGAATTAAGATGGAAGTTATTTACATGTGTTCAGTGTCTTTTTCATATTATACATGTATGCCATTGCAGACAAAGCACATCTTGTTATATTACACATTCAATGTTTAGCTTCTTTTGGTCTTAATTTGATATGTTGTGCCCTGTAACAAAATATTGTGATTAATTGCTAAATAAAATGGCCAATCAAGATCTTCGTTGCATGCCATTTTTGTCTATAGACCAGTAACCAATCGGAATTGCCCTTTCATATTAACGATTAATCATAAGTTTTTATGTTACAGGGAACCAGAATTTTTTTTTATTATTTCATTTTCTTTGGAGCACATTGGGGCTGACAGGTCGGTGTGCTATTCATATTTGGTTTGTGGTACATGTATTAATAATATCCTCTTCAAGTTGAAAAGTTAAGATTTTCCAGTAATCTTGTCAATATTCTACATTATTTCCAAGAGTATTGGTTGAAAATAATAACTTATTATGGAATAGAGATATCAGCATTTCAATATCCTTTTTTTATTGAATTTCAAAGATTTATAGGTGCTTTAGGTGTTGGCAACAGATGTATCAAATTGACAATTATTTGATGATTATGATATTTTAATATGTGTATGCCCATGAGACACCGATGATGCAAAACATCCCCTCCTTTTATTTGGTATGCATGTAATGAATGATTTCTCAACTATATTATGTACTGACTGGCATTAAATGCACCTGGTAAATGGGGATGTCATCCAATAGCATATCTGATGTACATGTATCTATTTCTGTTAGGCTTTGTGAGAGTAGTGGCTTATTACCAGAAGTAAATGTATATACAGACACCATGAGCCGAAGGGCCAAATGATTATGGACAAAGTAAACAACTTTATTCAAGCATTAACAACAGCAAGATACACAAAAGAAAATTCCTGTCCTCTTATTCTGCTGCATTATATCAAATAGGTGTCGCATAATGAATAGTGAGGGTACTCTCTTCTGTCTGAATTGAGCTATTGTAAAAGCCTGAATGAAGTTGTTTACTTTGTCCAAATTCCTCTCCCCTCTGCTCACAGTGAGAGCTGCAATTGTTCTGGGATATTCATGATGGTGGAAACTAAAGCCCTGGTCACATATGACCCCGGAAGCAACACGATTCACCCCAACTCTTTGTTAATTCACAGTTAACTGCCTCAGAACAACGAGTCGGGTTGAATCGTGTTGCTTCCAGGGCCCTATGTGACCGGGGCATAAACATTATATAGTCAAACAGCTGAAACAATTTTTTTTTCAACAGAAAATTTAACCTCAAATTTATTCACGAATAGGCAGTTGTATGCTTGATGCTTCTAAGAGTAGATTCTGAATTGATTAGGAGACAAGAGTCAGAATGAGGTAGAGAGAGAGAGAGAGGGTGGGTTGCTTGGGGTAAGAGAGATGTAGTGAAATGAGAGAGAGAGAGAGGGGGGGTGGGGTGCTTGGGGTAAGAGAGATGAAGCGAAATGGGGGAGAGAGAGAGAGAGGGTGTGGGGTGCTTGGGGTAAAACAGATGAAGTGAAATGAGAGAGAGAGAGAGAGGGTGGGGTGCTTGGGGTAAAACAAATGAAGCAAAATGGGGGAGAGAGAGAGAATGAGGGTGGGGTGCTTGGGGTAAGAGAGATGAAGCGAAATGGGGGAGAGAGAGAGGGGTGCTTGGGGTAAGAGAGATGAAGTGAAATGAGAGAGAGGGAGAGAGGGTGAGGTGCTTGGGGTAAGAGAGATGAAGCGAAATGAGAGAGAGGGAG
>BQKZ01000696.1:0-10077 GCA_036244855.1 Temnopleurus reevesii
TTGGGTGATGGTACAAAAATCAATGAACATGAAGTATTTCAAAATATTATGGTATACATATATGCTGCCTTTTCCATCCACCACCTTATTAGATTGATGACTGTGGAAGACTCCTCGCATTTTGAGACAAATTTGTAGCTAAATCAGAGGGAGCATATTTCTCACTGCACAATACGTCAGTGTTTTCCGCAGGTTGCTGTATGATGGTACCAAACTGTGATCTTTTGCTTTCCACTTTTCTCGGATGGTGGGCGGGGAAAAGACAGCTTCCAACAAGTATACATAACAGCTATTGGAGGAAATGATGGATGATGTGGAAGACAAAAAGGTGGTGTATGCCAAAAGATGCTAGGATTTAAAAAAAAAGATGTCCATTTTTTCCTGCTTACCTTCAAAGCATGGTACACAACCTGGGGAGACCTCGGTGATCTCACACTGCTGTTGTCCACATGCTTCAGAATAGCTTCTTTCAGTGTCTTGAAGTTAGTGGGAGGCTCGATGGTCTGGATCCCGACATACTGCACGCAACTGAATGCATCCATCTGGCATCCATGCTCCTTGAAACGCTCTTGAAGTAGGGTATCTGCTGATTTGGATCCTCTGCTACTATTCTGACGTTGAACTATTATATTTGAAACATAACAAAGAATATACCATTAAAAGATACAAAAGAAACATTGTTAAAATATAATCTTGGAAATTCAATCACCTATTGCAAAAGTTTAGCCAATATCAATTTGTTACAAGTCTGGAAGTGTTAATTTCAAATTACTTGGCTTAAGCTCAGGCATCTAAAATGCTAAGCTATAACACTTTTTGTTGAACAATCTTATGTGGCTGATATTGATAATCATATCTATTTACAATGGATTTGATTTTGATGGAGAGTATGTTTGATTTGAAAACAACTTGGACCAAAATCATTTAATATATACTATATGTAATTCTATAACAATTACAAATTAGTTCACATACCATTCCATTTGACATAATTTGACATAATTTGACATAATTATCAATATAATTATTGTCCATCATTTTTATTATTTCATAAATGTTGAATCATCATCTTTGATATCACAATTATACATGTAATATCATTGTTTAATTATCAAATGTAATAAATAAGATAAAAGCACAATTTTTTTTTAAGTATATAAATATAACAAAGTGAATGAAATGACCCAAAAGAATACACCTGGGGAAACCATTTTCAGCAATAAAGTGAAGGTTTAATTCAAACAATATATAAATATACAGTATTCTGTTAAATTTTATATCAATTGGCCCTGCTTTATATGAAAAATGCTGCTTATTTAAGGTTTAAACCATTCTATTTTTACTACTTATTTGTATATGATGTGCTTTTTAAATTGAGATTAGTTAAATAGAGTTTGAATTGGGTTCAATATTTCAATATTACCTGCTCCTAGTGGTAATGTATGGGTAGTCTCATGGAAAACAATCACAGCCGGCCCAAGGGTGGACACTGGCCCTTTGATGTTGCACTTCTCCAGCGTCGCCTTCAACTCCGGCGTAAAGTGCTTCAGGTAAGCCCGGGAGGCATCCCCGAGAAACTGGAAAAGATCGCGATGCAACCGATCGGCTCTTGTCCGATACACAACCACATCCGAGATGGCTATCACCTTGAGGAGAAGCCTTGTGCGCTTGTTCTCGTTGGACGACACCCCCAGCAAACCCTCGGTGTCTATGACGATGATGTTGGTTCTCTCGTCGTAGGCTGCCCAGACGCCGATGGTGCAGGATTCCTGGGTGGGGGAGGTGTGGAAGATCTCCTGCCCGCTGAAGAAGGTGTGGTTGAGGGTGTGGGATTTGCCGTCTCCTGTGTTCCCGAAGATGGAGATCACTTTGACAGGGGACTTCAACTGGCATTGCAGCTTCTCCACCAGTTCTTCAGCAGACTTCACCTGGATATAGGATGAAATTATTATTTTTTATTAATAATATTTAATAAATAATTCTAATCATAATTCTCATAACAAACTTCTTCTCATAATATGTTTATCAAATCTTCTTGAGAGTTACAAGGGAAAATTGTTTAACCTAACATTCATCAAAAGAATGAAACTTACTTGATATAATGTAAAGGTACTTGTCACAATTCTTTACTTATGCGTTATCACTATAGAGCGGAAAACAATTGGATCAAAGTGGGATCATTGGACCATATCTATTGTTCATAGCTTTCAGAGTGTTAAAATGTACCAAAAGCAAAGGACTCTGATTCACAATGTACATTATATGTTTGTGCCTTTACAGCCATTTGACTAAATTATATGTTTACAAAGAATTTATCATCAATTCCATCAAAATGTCAACCAAGTGCCAAAATTAAAAGTTTATAAAGAATATTTACAAACCATATGACCAGAAACTGCAACATTTGTATCTTATGAAATCAATCTTGTTTTTACAAATTTTTCAAATTGTAGTTTTCTCTTAAATCTTTTAATTGAGAAACTGGCACACCCCATGAAAAAATAATAACATTTTATAACAAAGTTTATGACAAAAAAGTTAATTGCAATACACTCTGGGACAAATTATTCAGGTTATTGACCTTTGTTACATTTTTTGCAACAATTAACAAAGGGGTACAAGAGCATCATTTTGAAATGAAAAGACTATGAATATGAATTTGTTAATTTTTTTCAAAATTATACATGCACATGTATTAACAGTATTTGATTAGATCATAAAAGAGAAACTATAATGTAATCAATTATAATTATATGTAATCGGACAATTACTCAAAAGATTCTGACGTCAATTTTGAATGCCCAAATTATGCAACATATGAAAGTGTCAATCTGCTGTCTGAAACTTTCACTGAACCGAGCTCATTTGCCAAAACATTCAGGCGATAGTGCGATGAATGATATATTTCCTAACAATCATCTTAACTTTTTATATTACCTGAAGCGTCTCTGAATCATCCACCAGGAGGAATCCCTTGGCATGATTGGGATCGACGAGGTCAATCTCTTCATTGGCAGACACATCCAGGTCGACACGCCCCTTCATTTGAGGTTGTGATGCACTCTTCTTCTGGTGATGCACCCCTTTTTCTCTAGATGATGATGATGATGATGATGATGGAACAGCTTTCACACTACCCACCGGTTTCACAATAGCTTCCATCCGTTTCCGGCCTCCGGAACTCTCCAAACTGTGTGAAAGGGGTTGAGGCGGTGTCCAGTCACCTGAACTTGAATTTGACCTGAAGAATTCAGATTTCTTGGGACTTGGTGAAATATCTTGTTTTGTATTATCCAGATGATGATTTCCACGAGCTCCTGGGGAAGCCCCCGTTGTCATGTTCCCCTCTCTATGACTTTGCACATTGTCTTTCGGCGATCCATGTTTGTTTACATTCCTGCCACTTCCGGGTTTATTCTGCGGGGCTCGTGTTGTTCTGTGCGTCACCGTCACACCACCTGACGGTCTATTGTTGACATTAGAATCTGGAGATTTCGGAATAGCTATTGCACTAGATTGCGCAACAGTGGGCCTTTCCAGGCTCTCAAAGTGTCCCGATAAAAATTCCAAAGATTTTGGGCCACTGCTCTCGCTTTCCAAAGAGAGAAACTCTTCCCTGTCTATATCGTTATCATCGGGGGTAGATAGCGAAGTCATTTTCCCTGCGTCCGACATCATGGTCAGACTGTGGAAATCCGAATCGAGAGTTAGCTCGTCGATTAGGTTGAGCCCAGCAGATGAGGTTGTAATGTCCCCTGTCAGAATTGTTGTCTGTCTTTCCTTGATTTCGCATGGTGTTGGCTCACTCAGAGAATCAAGAAATGGAGAAATCGGCAGACAGTTTTCAGGCGAAGATTTCAGTGGATTCATGGTCGGGCTTTGTGGCGTTGTTCCACTGCTCGCGTCCTCGCTTTGTTTTTGTTTTGGTAGAAGAGTGCGGTGGTGGCCAGTCAGCTTCCCTCGATGGTACTCCCTATTGCAATCCCCACAGATCACAGTTCTGCACTCCAGGCAAGAGAATTCCGCTGGTTTATACGGGCACAGGGCACATTCAACCGCACAGGGGAGTTGCTCAATTTTTCGTCTGATATGATTCGCAAATTTTTGCCTCCCTGGTTTGTGGAGGAGGCTTTCGCAATGTTCGCACTGTCTCGTCCCACAGTTCAGACATTCATAGCTCGCTTTCGAGCCGTCGCAGTCGAATTTCTCTTCACAAATCCTTTTAGATTTGTATTTGATTGGTAAAGAAGGTTTAGATCGGTTTGCCATCTCGAACTGAGAGGGGTATGATGACGGGATACATGATTTGCGTACTGATCACAACAAAGAAACTATCCCCAATTCTAAACCACTGTAGCCAAATCGTGCAGTGAGCAGAGCGTATATAGTTATACAATAGAGTGTAAATACATGCAAACTAGCAATACGACAATAGTTTTCGGTCGATGAACGAGAACTGTACGCAGTGTCGATCGGCACGTGCGGTGCGTACGAACATAATACACTACATGTATTACCCTATCTTGATGTATATAGTCAAGATATCACTAGTCGATAATACTGCACAAAACGAAACATATAACTACATTAGGATAAAATCATAGTCATCTCATTGAAACTGAGTAAGAAATAAATCGGTCCTCAGAAGCAGTATATGGTAAAAGGAACCACAGTGTAATTGGTAATATAATCGTACCTAACAAATAAACCCATGCGAAACACATGATTTGGAAATCCTTTGGAAACTAAGTTGATCGAAGCATAAAATGTTCTTCTTCGACATATATGTTTTATTGTGCACGGTTGAAATATATTTTAAAAAATTTTCATAATATTAGATAAATATAATAATTCCAAGAGAGGCGATTTATATAGCGCATTAATTAGGTCCACCTTGCGATGCTCATAGCGCTTGAACTATGTGAGACGTACAAAAAAAAAGACAACAACAAAGAGATAGTGAAAACATGAAGATAGAAATCAATAAAAACAAAATCTCCTGTTCATTTTAGTGCTGCACAATACTCTAGAATAATAAAATACTGCAATTCAAATGAAAACAGATGAGCCTTTAGAATAGGATTTGAAGAATTCTATTGATGAAAATGGGAACACAGTGCATGATTAATTTTTTTTAGTCGTATGTCATATCAAATGGATGTTTATATCAATTTTATGGGGTAACCTTAATCATTTTCGAGTTGATATCTGAATAAAGAAAACGATATATTTGCAATACAACTCTGCTTCTTGCGTATATGGGGTTAAAATTATAAGATTGTTTGTGTAATACTTTTTGGCAATTATTTTTCATTTTTGTCTAGAATATGGAGTTTTGTGACAGCCTTTGAAAGACAGGGGGAGAGGAAGAGAGAGAGAGAGAGAGAGAGAGAGAGAGAGAGAGAGAGATGCAGTTTTCTTTATCTCTGAGCTGAGCCTCGTCATAACTGTGTAGACGAGCTCAATTCTAGGACGACTATGTAGCTACCCCTTCCCGTCAACAATCAAACGTTTGGCTAATTTGGAAAGTCGAATTAAAGTCTAAATAATATAGTTCACCTTTTTATTTACTGGTTTCCATTGCAAGACTGATATTTGAAATTGAGCAAAATGTTAAATAAATAATACAAGTGGTGATGATGATCTTTATGAAATGTTGGACTGTGTTTTTTTTGGGGGGGGGGGTGTTTGGTAGCCTACTGTTTGGTGTTTTATTCTGATAATTTTGATAGAAAAATTATGAACAATTTTTGAACCACTTCCGACAATATCAAAGGTCTAGGCATAGATATTTTACTATTTTGAAAAAGGAAAATGATGATAACAGCTTATAGTTAACACAAAGTAATCAAAATTGGTTAATGAAAAAGAAATAACACTCAGTTTATTTCTTATCTACTTTTCGTTTTAGACATCCGCTTCATGCACAAAAAAATAATTTCCTAGGTTCACACGTGCGCAGACGGAAAAGCAATGAGATGTGCATTGAAAGACAGCACACTAACTTTTGTGTGTATATTAATATGTGCATTACGCCATTCTTGCTAGCACAATTGACTCGACGCTCGTGTTTTGCTCAGGAAAGGTGACTCGTCTTACTCTCCTTCAGTATTTATCGTACATCTTGACTGGAAAATCCATCTGCTATGTCTAAGCGCAAGAAGTTGAGCAGGGCTGTCATCAATTCTGATAGTTCAGCATCGGAAAATGAGTCTGATTTGGAAGAGGTAGGTTTCCTCCCATGTTCACTCAGAAACGCGTTTTACACGCACTGCATGGAACAACAAGACTAAACCTATGAGACTGCCGATACTGACACTGTACTACCCTGATATGAACCACAAGAATCTCCAAAATAGTGGAGGGATCAACTAAGAGAGAGAGAGAGAGGTGCTGCTTGACTGTAACTGCACTGAGCTGAGTGTGCATACTGCATAGCCATAGATGTGTTCCTGTGTGCATAATGTAAAATTGCCACTCATATCTGTGCCTATTTACTGCTTGACTTCCTTAGCATTGTACCCTACATTTACATCCAAGAATTATATTTTTAGTTGTTGTTTTTTTGTCTGATACGATGTTGCCATCGCTGTGTTATTGTTAAAAATAAAACTTGATTAAATGTTGAGCCTCTGCAATTAAACGTTGGCATTTCCCCATCTCTCGTGATACAATTGAAAAGAAAATTTGCTAGAGAGACGTGATGTTCCTCTATTCTGTCTCTCAATAGCATCAAAATTTGTTTTATATTAAAGGGAAACCAACCCCTGGGATTATCATGCTCTCATTCAATGAAACAAAATCAGATGAACAAACTGTGAAAATTTGAGCAAAATCGGACAACCCATTTAAAAGTTATGACTTTTCGAAGTCACAGAGATATGACGATCCCTACCGCTCATGGGGATCCGTGCAATCGGCAAATTCGACGGAATCCGTGACGTCATGTCGGACAACTCCTCACACTGTGTACAATTTTTCACATTTCTCCTTTTTTTCAGAAAAGTCAACAAAATGCCAATTTTCGGTTGGGGTATAGCATTTGTGTATTGATTCTAGATGTATTTTGAGAAGAATTATGTTGCAACCTTACTCTAAATTTGTACATTAATCCATTTAAAACAATTCTATGTACAAAGTAAATGAAGAGTTGTCCGACATGACGTCACGGCTTCCGTCAAATTTGCCGATCGCATGGATCCCCATCAGTCATCAGTGATAGGGATCGTCATATTTCAGTGACTTTGAAAATTCATAACTTTTGAACGGGTTGTCAGATTTTGCTCAAATTTTCACAGTTTGTTCGTCTGATTTTTCTCCATTCAATGAGAGCACGATAATTCAAAAGGCTGGTTCCCCTTTAATCATTTTCCTAGCCTTAGGCATATTTTTATGTTGAATTCTGTAAGTCAATCTAGGATGGTTATAGATTTGAAACATTTAATCAACATGTAGGCAAGCTTATATTTCAAAACTTTAACATTGTCGCTCTCATCAAATGAGAATTCCTATAGATAGTATGACCTATAGGATTACTTCCAAAACATTTTCTGTTGAAATGAAATGAGATTTCTGTACCAGTTTTAAGCTTTAAACAGTTGTCAAGAAATGTTCAACTGCTTGCGAAATAGCCATGATAATTTTCAAGATATTGCCATTATGAAGAGTTTGATTTCCATCAATGGTACATGTATGTCATAAATAGATATCTTTGAAGATGAATATTGAGTGTGTGTATGCCAAAATAATAAAATGAAAAACCTTTAAAAGTTATGCAAATTTATGCAAGCTTTAGCAATAATTGCAATTTGAGGATTTTATTTGTGCATCAATGTTTTCTCTTTCCAGGAACTGTTAACTTTGGCTAAAAGGAAAAAGCTTGAACCTGAGCCAGCCAAGGACTCCACATCACAGAAGAGCAACTCAGAGTCTGAGACATCAGAGAGTGATGATGATGTAAGTATATAATAGTCTTCAACTTTATTAAAAATAAAGACTTTTTATATTTCCATATGTACACGTAAATGGACATCTGATTTTAAAGGATATGATCCTATTAATGTTTTAGTTTCTCTTTCTTATCTTTGCCTAAAATGTTTTTCTTTAAGTTAGTTTTGAAATTGATAAATAAAAAAAATACCCAACATACTCATTCTTAGATTTTGAAAGTGTAACAAGTCTGTTATTGTGGAAGCCATGACGTGTTTACTGTACATTATCTGAAACATGCTGCTAAACTTTGTTCACAGGAGTCTTTCAATGATACAATAGTTTGAATTTTGCAGAGTAATGCTTATTTTTGTTTGTTTGAGGGCAACAGAGTGGCATAACTGAAGAAAATCAGTTTATCTTTCCATATGATATATAATTGCATTTAGAATCAAGCAACTTGATGTCCAGATCCTTATTGTTGGCAACGCTATTGCCAATATCATCATGCAAGTGAATATTTTTTTCTAGTAACTCATTTATTTCTGTCAATTCATTTTTATAATTTCTCATAGGTTATTGCTTGCATATTTGCAATATTAATTAAATTGTACCTGGGAGTGTTGCTTTAAGTTTTTCTAATTTTACAAATCAATATATTTAAAAAATTGATCAACATTATAGAGATCATGTTAGAATTATCCTAATCACTGACAAACTTCCTAATTGATTGAATGAGATGTTTTCAACAATATCATTTTTTATTTCTAGTGGACACTTGGTCCAAACAAGAAGAAATCGCGGATTAAGAAGAATCCTAAGAAGAGGGTCACCAGGTCAGCCTCGGATGGGTCAGGGGTCATCAGTGACTCAGACAAATCCTCCCTCGAAGAAGGTGCGTAGCCAAATGTACTCTTTATATCATTTCAATTGTTCGTTAGGCGGGTTCACCAATTAGATGCATATTTTAAGCTTTGTTTATACACAAAGGCTTTCTTGACAACCAGAAAGCTTGCAAAATAGATTCAAAATAATTTGCGTTAACAGATATCTCTTAACTACATTCATTTATAAAAAAACCATCATAAATTTGAATCTAGTAAGTAAATAATAAATTGTTCTATTCAGGTGTTTTCGATTGATTAGTATCTTACCTGTACATGTATGTTTGATTCATACTTGTAAACAATTTATTCACAATGAAATGGATTCACCAGCAACAGCCTGATAAGAATGACAGTATGTTATTTTAACTTTTTAAGATGTTGTATTTTGGATTGTAACTAACTTATCCTTGCATACAGGTAAATTTTATTAGATGTGGAAGATATGATTAATATGCATGGATTTATAGAGCGCAATTACTGTACTAAATATATTCAGCTGCGCCAAGTATGTCTTAATGCCAAATTGTACAAAGAAGTTTTTTAAGAGAAAAGATATGTTTTTAAATTGGACTTGAAGGTATTTAGGGATTGAGAGTTTCTGATGTGGATTGGCAAGCTGTTCAAAAGTTTTGGAGCTGCTATGGCAAAAGCACGGTCTCTCATTGTGAGTTTTGTTTTGTGGTTAGGAATGTGGAGTATCCGTGTATCTCTAGAGCTGCGCAGGCTGTGACTGTGTGACTGGGCTTTGAATCTGAGAAGTTCTGTGATGACAAATCACTATGCATGTTTTTTGGCTGAAATCCTCCAACAAGATTTGTGCAATGGGTCACATATGCGCTCTTTGTTTTTGCTCTAACGTGCATTAGATTGCAAGAAACGAACACATTAACCCTAATATAGCCGGGCTTTTATTTTGGTCTTCTATAGCCGAGGGGGGGTTGATTCAACCCCCCTTTGAGACTCCGGCTGCCGATCGCGCGATCGCCGCGAAAATTTGCACATACGTCACCTATGGTAAACTCTACCTAATTGTAACAAAAAATTCGTAAATTTTCATTTTTTTCAATTAATTATGCTAATTTATGCATGAAATCATTGTTTGGCTCTAAAGTAGAAAATAAAGCTCCTAGAATCATAATTTTCGGTGTAAATATTCTCTGTAGCATTCTTATTAATGTTCTTGAAAAAAGAATCCGATACCATCATTAATTTCTTATGTATTTCTTTGTTTTGTGAATTTCTTATGTATTTCTTTGTTTTT
>BQKZ01000696.1:10427-22669 GCA_036244855.1 Temnopleurus reevesii
CCCCCCCCGGCCTTTTTAGGGTTAAAGTTAATGAAGTATGTAGGGCTTTCAAATGGGGTGTCAGTAGCACTTGGCTCGCTCCTCATTCTAGTCACACATGGTAAATATACATTGATTTACCTGTATCACCACTACATGTACATGTACATACCAACCTTTCACCTGTGGATTGTTCATATTATGACCTCAATATTGAATGTATTTTACAAGTACAACATTTTAGAAATAGCAAATAAATATGAATTGAATGAATTTTGTGTTGGGTAGATGAATAATTGAAATATTTCTTGCCTTATCCCAACATGAATAAACACTGATTGACAGTGCTTTACTGGTTCTTGGTGGTCTAGTGGTGAGACACCTGTCTAGTCATCAGGAGATTGTGGGTTCGATTCCTTCCTGAGAATGTCTGTGATTTTTTTTCGCAGCTTCTCGTTAAAGCACTGTCAATCAGTGTTTATTCATGTTGGGATAAGGCAAGAATTATTTCAACTATTTATCTACCCAACAAATCATTCAATTGATATTTACGCAGTACCTGCTGCTATAACACGAATAGGCGGGTTTACTTATGTATTCAAATGTATGTGCGTTAAACGTAGTTACGTGGTATTCCAAAGACTGGTTGATAACAATAAGACTACAATACTTGGAATCCAGTTTGCATACATTACTTCTTGCTATGTCGGGCAAGCCTCGGGCTAGACAGAAAAATCTGACTCTCGGAGGTTTTTTTTAATGATTTCTGACTTTTGGTGGTGCCCCCTCCAGAGAGTCAGAAAACGCCCCAATTCAGCGTGTAGTGCAGGTTGTTGAAGCCTTAATACACGGCGTCTATGGGAGTTGGGGTGCTGCCGCGCACCCTCCCAAATAATCAACATATTTTAGGTCTAGATCATATTTAATTATGTATGAACACGAAGAAAAATATATAATTTTTCAGATTACCTTGAAGGTTTCCAAAAAAAATCCTTGAAAATCTGTGTTTTCCGCGTGAAAATCAGAGGGTATCACAACAGCTACTCAAAACTCATTGACTTTTACACGTAAGAGCGTCAGCCAATCACAGTCGTCTTTCTATATATTGAATTGATATTCATAAGGTTAAGGTGACTGCGCTCACTACATCAACATGTACACGACGGCGTGGCGACGAGAAAGTACATCGCTCTCGTTATTTGCATATAATGAATATTCATAATCGATCGACTTTTTGAGGTCAAAGGTTAATCGTCAGCCAATCAGGGAAAGTCTTTTATTTTAGTTTGATCGGACTTGTTTTCAAGACAGCGAGAGCTGAAATCGTGATTTTTACAATTGAAATGGAATAAAAGGTATGTTTTTACATCTTTATATCATTATTGCATTACAAATCTTTTTTTTTTAATCGAAAAAAATGCAGGTTTCCACCATTTTTCACGATTTTTATCGTGATTTTTGGTGGGGACAACTATTTGCCGAGGGTATGTTGGGCTTCATCACAGGCGTCTCTAGCGGCGTTAACGGTCTATTGAAGAAGGATGCGTAGCCAGGCGGAGGCTCAGTGGAGCAAATCCTGATCGAAAAAGACCCGTTTTATCGGTCTAGCCTCGGGCAAGCTTTGGGGTTGTCAAGAACAACATTTGTGTTAGAGGTATGCATAAAATTTGCATCTATTAGTAAACCCGCCTATTGAGCCCGCCACTACCATCGGTTTTCGGAGGTCTAGTGGTAAGTCACCAGACTAGTCATCAGGAGATCGTGGGTTTGATTTCTACTCGGTAATGTCTGTGATTTTGGTAAAGCACTGTCAATCAGTGTTTATTCATGTTGGGATAAGGCAAGAATTATTTCAAGGAAATAACTACTTGAATCAAAAACTCATATTTAATGGTCATATTTCCTTCCGTTCCAGGTGAGGTTTCTGATTCTGAAAGCGATGATTCTGACTCGGGCTCAGACGATGGCAAATTCTACGAAGGCTATGATGAGGATTTCATCGGGGACGAGGAGGATAGAGCCATGTTGGAGAAGATGACAGAGAAAGAACGAGAACAGGTCATCTACAACAGATCTGAAAAGAGAGATGCCCTCAGAACAAGGTCAGTATACTAGTAGAAATACATGTAGTAATTATAATGATTATGGAATAAATGTTAAATAAATATACTGGAAAAGTTGAAGGAGAAGGATAGAGCCATGTTGGAGAAGATGACAGAGAAAGAACGAGAACAGGTCATCTACAACAGATCTGAAAAGAGAGATGCCCTCAGAACAAGGTCAGTATACAAATAGTAGAAATACATGTAGTAATGATAATAATTATGGAATAAATATTAAATAAATATACTGGAAAAGTTGACGGAGAAGGATAGAAAACAGGTCATCGAATAGATCTGAGAAGAGAGATGCTCTCCAAACAAGATCAGTGTATGAGTAGAAATAATGATGATAATAAATATGAAATAGAACAATGTTAGTGTTTGGAATATTGCCAGGCAGGAAGACCAGGAAGGCCAGTTTAACAGGAACAAATGTATTATAATTTGCTCAAATCTGGCCTATTTTATACACTTAAGAAGAGGATATAGAAATCTATTGATGTCATTTCATGGAATAATTCTACTTTTCACATTTGATTAGCAGTTTAAGACATTGACAAAACTTTTCCAATTCTTTACTATGCAGTTCTGTGCGAAAAAGTTGCTACACAAAATGTATTTTGAATACTGGTAGCAATCCTGCTAAAATGATAGCAATTTGCGATGCGATACCAGGAAAATTATTCCCTGCATTTTTGTTTAGTACCCAAGAAAGCTATTGTGCACCCACTTGTCTCATATTAAGACAACCTTGATACACAAGAGAATGATATGCTTGAATTAAAACATTTAGATATGGTGTTACGATCCAACTCTCCAACTCCCCAACTCATAGAGTTAGGCAAATGTCCTCTTGGAGGGTCAGTGTGTCTGCCCTGTTTCTGAGAAAAGTGACCTCATTTACATTTACAGTGAAACTGCCCACACACTTCTCAGATATAGGATACATATATCTCCCTTCTTTGAGGTCATTGCAGAAATAACACGAAATAACTCAAAAGATCCCAAAACCGAAATGTAAAAACGAGCCCTAAAATCAGGTTTTTTGTTTTACATGATCTAATTTGATATAAAACAGTTATTTCAACATATAATCCTCATAATAACCTTTTTGTAGATGTAGAATATGTTGGTATTCATGATTTCCTTCGTGGTTCTTCTTTACAGAGATTCTGTATATAATCTCAGATATTTTAGGGTAGTATTCAGTTTACTCTGAGTGAGTTTTAGAGGTCAGTTCGAGCATGTCGAGTTACGGTTTAATTTATTCGGAGTTTGGAGTTTAGTTTTAGCCTGGAGTTAGATGTTGTATTTCCAGTTCACAGTTTGCAGTTTACATGCATTTCATGATCGTCTTGAGAACTGTTTGAGCAGCAGTATGCTTGACTGTCTGACTTTCGCAATAAAATACAAGCAAACGCAGATGATATCTCTTTGTCTTCCTTATAATTAACACCCCCTTTGTCATCAAAGTCGGTTCCACCACGGATTTTATCATAGGGTAAACATTTTGGACATTTTTCTAACCATGATCACCAGTGTTAGTCATGGAGACAGGTGCAATGCATTAATATTGTGNTAACAGGAACAAATGTATTATAATTTGCTCAAATCTGGCCTATTTTATACACTTTAGAAGAGGATAATCTATTGATGTCATTTCATGGAATAATTTTACTTTTCACACTGTTGATTAGCAGTTTAAGACATTGACGAAACCAATTCTTTACTATACAGTGCTGTGCGAAAAAATTGCTCGTACACAAAATGTATTTTGAATAGCAATCCTGCTAAAAATGCATAGCAAATTGCGATGGGGTACCAGGAAAATTTTTCCATGCATTTTGTTTAGTACCCAGGAAAGTTATTGTGCATCCACTCGTCTCATATTAAAGCCAAAGTAAAGTTTTGGTAAAAAGCGAATATTTTTGTCGCCAAATTTTGTCTTCAAATCTATATAAAATGAAACATAGTATCATGAGCATGTTGCGGAAAATATTGTGTGAAAAGCTATAACCTAAGATGTGCAAAATATTTCAGTGTCGTATCCCCCGACACTTATTCAATATTTAATTTTTTTGATAAAGGACAACTTCTCATGCACAGAATTGGATGAAAATTTCAGAATTTCATCTTTGTGTATTCCTTTTTATGATTCTTTTGTCAAATCTCAGAAATAATTTTGTATATGCCCGATAAGAAGCAAAATATTTTTATTACCAAGAGAGGGCGCTAAATATGATTTAACGGCCAAATTCAAATTTTCAAAAGAATCAGCTCGTAATAAAGTATGCTATGGTCTCAAAATGTGTATAAGAATTATATGTCATGATAAACATGCAAAATTTTCACATTTCTTAATCTTTACCAAAACTATGGGCTTTAAGACAACCTTAATACACAAGAGAATAATATGCTTGAATTAAAACAAATAGATACATGTATGATAGTGTTACGATCCAACTCCCCAACTCATAGAGTTAGGCAAATGTCCACTTGGAGGGTCAGTGTTTCTGAGAAAAGTGACCTCATTACATTTACAGTGAAACTGCCCACACACTTCCTTCCGTCCAGGAAAGTTATTATGCTGAACGTTTTGTCCACTTTTCATTGGGAATGGTTAATAGAGATTCTCTATATATAATCTCAGATATTTTAGGGTAATATTCAGTTTACTCTGAGTGAGTTTTAGAGGTCAGTTCGAGCATGTCGAGTTACGGTTTAGTTTATTCGGAGTTTGGAGTTAAGTTCTAGCCTGGAGTTAGATATTGTATCTCCAGTACACAGTTTGCAGTTTACATGTATTTTGTGATCGTTTTGAGAACTGTTTGAGCAGCAGTATGCTTGACTGTCTGACTTTCGCAATAAAATACAAGCAAACGCAGATGATGTCTTTTTGTCTTCCTTATAATTAACACCTCCTTTGTCATTAAAGTCGGTTCCCCCACGGATCCGTGACAATATTACGATTATTTATCAAAGGGTAAAAATTTTGGGCATATTTCTAACCATGATCATCAGTGGATTTCAAAATATTTAGTCATGGAGACAGGTGCAATGCATTAATATTGTTTATTACAATCTACTCTTTTTGTAACCCTTTATCAAGCATATGGGGATATCAGATTCTCTTTGACAAGCTAGTATTGATATTATTTAGTGAATGAGATATGTATTATACATGTTCCAATTGCCATGCTATAAATTCTTGTGCATAACTATACATTATAAAGTGTATGCCTATGTCATAATATGAATCTACAAGCGTGCATGCTTTATTTACATGTACATTGTGACATAGGAACTTTAATCTTACAATGTACTTTGATGTCTGTTCCATGATGTCAGATCTTGGGGCCTATTTAGTATACTGATAATGAAAAATATTATTGTTCAACAGGCATGAAATCGAGAGGAAGCTTAAGAAAGAGAAGAAGGAGCGCAAGAAGCAGAAGCGCGAGGAGATGATGAAACAAGCCGCCAACAACACCACCCCCGCCGCCTCCGCAGCGGCTGCTCCCCCGACACCAGCCACGAGCAGGGCAGTAGTGGATGTGTATAACAACTCAAGGGAAAACCGGAGCAAGGAAAGGAGGCAGACCATCGAAACCAAGTAAGACAAGAAGGCAAGGGCTATAGAGGATCTCAAAGCTCTGAGGGAGAAGAAGAAGAAAGCAGGTGGGTGCTAAAGATTGTGCTCTCATTGAGTACTGAAGTGTTATGCTTCTACAACTGATTACTGTATAAGCTGAAATTTTCACTCGGGTTTTATTTTTGGGAAATTTGCGAACATCAATTTGCTTACTTTCTCTCATTTCAAAACTGTGGAAATATGTGAAAGGGTCTAAAGTTCAGTGGTTACTAGCCATCTCAGTTTTGGCTGGCATTGCATGAGGCTGTAATCAAGTGCTATTATAGTATTAATGAGAGATATGACTTATAAATACATGGATATTGTTGCTTTGGTACTCTGTAGGGGGATTGCTTTGTAGGGGGATTGCTTTGTAAAATAACAAATATGGTAGCGGACAGACTTCAATATCAAGATCGCTGTAGCAATTTCGATATTGCCAATATTCTGTAATACTTAAATTATGGTTACAAATTCAATTATGAAAATAAAAAGCTGAGCTAAATAAGTTATTATAGGAGATAATAAGTTCAGAATTAAGTCCATAATCTACAAGGTAAATTTTGAATTAACATAATAATGCCTTTCGATCAATATTTTGAAGGTTTGTAGCTCTGCAGTCACAGAAATGTGATGATACCTACAATGAATGTATTCTTGAAAATATCTTCAAAAATATTTAGCGTAATATAAATATTATATGTCTGTGTAAACATTATTGACTGTGCATAGGAACATGTTACATGTTGAACTATTCTTTTAGTGTGTATGTGAAATAATACAAACTTTAGTAAGAGAACATATCTTCTCGTCCTGATACAGTCGAAAATGCGCCATCAAAGAAAGAACTTCTGAAGGCTAGCGACGTATACACAGACGACGAGGATGATGATGACGATGACGACGAGGATGATGACGATGATGACAGGAAGGAAGATGCGAGATCTACCGATCAGAGTGATGCCTCTTCGGAAGCTTCGGATTCCGATAGAGAGGAGTAAGTTCATTTTTATCATGGGCCAGTTGTTTAAAATAATTTTGGATTGATAAAAATTAAAATGGGAATAACCTAACGGGTGAGCCAAATATCAAGAGGAGAGAAATATGGGTATTTTGATCATGCATTCCCAAGAAAAATTAGTTTTGTTTAGTTTTTTGAAGATTCATACCTTAATTCTATTTTAAGGAATATTTGGGAATGGTTGGCTTGATCTCTCACTGTCTGTCATTTTAGTTAGTTATTCATAATTGCATATGTTCACAGGAGTCATGAATAGCTGACCCCAACAAAGCAAGAAAGAGATTGCCAAACATTGTGTAGAGTAATTGTTCAAACTTGCCCCTTTAAATGGATGATCACCATTGAGAAAATGAGCATCTTGGTATCAAGACAATCTCAGCTTTTTATTAAGTTTCTTGATGAACTCAGCACAACCTCGTGGCTATTTCTAACCACCTTCCTCAATCCCCCACTAAAAAAGCCGCAAAAAAACAATTTGTTACTGTGTGAATTATTTGAACATTTGAATCCCTCCTGAACAATATGCCAATAAAGATTAAATAGTGCCTGGGTAAGAATAAAATGGAAATTCTAAATGCATATAAAATTGAATAAAACTTGCATGGAGTGCTAAAAATTCAGAGTGTTTTTGAGCCAAAATTATTATGTATTAATAAGATTTATTATTTTCGAGTAATGAGGAAAAAGGTTTTGAAAAATAGGCTCATTTCTGCCTGTCTATTGAAAATTACTTATATTTCCTGTGTAAACTACAGAGCAAAAAGTAGAAGTAGATGGAAACCAATACTCTTTTAGCTAATCTTAGAGTTACTTGAATGATTTTTGAAAATCTGAATACATCTAAGGGGGTGTTGCTCAAAAGTTGCAATTGATCGCAAGTTGCAGTTGATCAGAATGCGCCAATCAAAATCACAATTTCATGCTCGTCTTGTTAAATGCGCATACCGTGTGCAATTGAAAATGCGCATTACAATTTGCAAAGTTGCAGTTGATTTGCAGTTGATTTTGAGCAACACCCCCTAAGACTACTTTTACAATATTAGCAATTTAGGTGCTATTTTCTCTTTACAGGACCTCAAGGATATCTTTGAATTTCTTCTCATTATGTTTGTTTTTTGTATCTATTTTCTGTTCTAATCTTGCTGAATATGTCGTTTTGTAAAAGTAACATGTAACTTATCAAAGTAATATGTAATTTATTATAACTTATCAGTTATTAATGAGTTGTGTTGCAAAATATTCTGATTTCTTTCAGTGATGATGATGAACAGATGACGATGTACGTTTCTACTAAAGAGGAGTTGAACAGGATACGACTTAGCAGAAATAAATTAGAAAAGTAAGTAGTCACTTTAATGATGTTGCTTTTATTATATTATTCCTGTTTATTAGATATTAAGCAGAACATTTGATTAGCAGTTATATACATAGAGGAAATATTTTAGCTCTGTACTTTACAGTTCTATGAGGAAAATTTTGCCAGACGCTATTGCAATGGCAAAACCAGGGAAATTATTTTCTGCTTTACATCTAGAGACAAAACATAAAGCTCTTCTTTGGCAAAAACAGTGAAGGGAAGGGGGTGACAGAAAGCAGAAATCTTTTCCCAATAATTTGACAAGTTGGAAAGTGATGTGACTGTGACCCACACTTCATCAAGAATCTGAGGAGAACAGCCTCATGGGTCCTTCTATGATTTAAAACCCAGATATGCCAACCATTCTGAAATATGCATGAGATATATTGTAAATTGTAAATTAATGAATAACGAGAACTGCTTATCTGATAATGGAGAGCTGTGGAGTAAAAGGAAGTCAAAAAAGAGCTTGAGCTTTCGATCTTAGCAGAATCTTAATCATAAGCAAAATGACAGAGAAATGAAGTCAACACACAAGTGTATGGAAAAAGCTAAACGGGGAGGTGGAGAGAAAGAAAAGAACAGGATATATTGTAAATTGTCAGGATTTTATGACAACTGAATTGATGAGAGTATGCTTAATTTTGTAATTTTTGTTCAGCTGTTGCATTATTCACATTTTGATCTGGACCTCATGCATATTCTGGAAAGGTTGATATCCTAGAAGACCATAAAGATACAGTCAAACCTAGTTATAAAGAGCACTGATATAACAAGCTCTCTGTATAACAAGGTAATTTTCCTGGTCCCATCACTTTGTATTTTATTGTATTTTGGCCCTGATATACATGTAACAAGATTTCAATATAAAGCGGTAACTTCTCAGGTCCCAACGACCTTGTTTTAACGAGATTAGACTGTATATGCATTGGTTATTCACTTCTGGTTGATAACATTTTTTTAGGTGGGTCCATATGCCCTTCTTTCCCACCACAACCACCGGTTGCTTTGTACGCATTGGTATTGGACAGAACAATGGCAGGCCTGTATACAGGGTAAGTGACTATTTATCATGTTTCACCATGTTATTTGTGAAGCGTAGCCTGTATTGTGTCTGAACCTTGCTAAGTTTTTAACATTTTATGAGAAGACAGAAACATTTAGGGATGTTCTTATTTACCCCCTGGCAGTTTACTGTTCAGTTTGGAGGTCAGGAAAAGGAACAAATAGAATAAGGATAATAAAGAATGAAAGAAAATTTGTATCCGTATGATTAGTTACACCCTTTTCATTATGGGTTGAAAGAGGATCATTTGGGTAAAGAAGAATTGAAGAAAGTTGATTAGTTTTCTCATGAAAGTGAGACAATTATGTAATATTATGTTTTCCTTTTGCATTTATGTTAACATTTTATATGCATATGATTATTAATGTACTGGCGTGTTCAATGTCCTATACACCAACATGACCAATACCTGCAACTGAAATGCTTGCTGTCAAGTGTTCAATACACCAGATGCTCTTTCTTGACATCGATATTCAATATTATGATAATGCCAAAATTCTCTTATCCTTCTCATTGCTCTTCTTCTCTCTTAACATTTATATCTCTCAAACAGTTTTTTTCCCTTTATCCATCTTGTTTTATCCTTAAATTGTTTTGTTTTCTTCAAATGATAATATATACTAATTAATTTATTTTTTTACTCTTCTTTAAAAATATAATTTTGTTTCACTTTGTTTGTTGTTAAGGCGATCCCAACACAAGCTATGCTTCCATGGTACTCGCCTCCTTTAATTTTCTCACTTGTCATGTTATTTTGTATTGATTATGTCTATGAAAAAGGAAATAGATTCAATTCAATTCAAATTCAAATTCATCAACTCTCTTCAATTACCCTGTTCATTATGCATGATCAAACAAGATACAACAATTTTATGTCTTGAAAGGTAAACATTATTTGTGAAATTACAAACATGAAGAAAGAAAGAAAGAAAAAATAAATCATTCAAATGCCCAGGAGCATGTTTGAAGATTGGGGTAAAATGGTCTGCTTGTTTGCAAATGTACTAGTTGTCTGCGCACTGCCCATTGCCATCATCCGCGTTACCCATTTCATACATGATGTTTAGCATGGGCGCCTAAAGCTTTCAAATGAGATGGTCTCCTCTTCGTGGTTGAAATCACTCATTTACATATCACTAAAACAAGAGATAAGAAAAGAACATCAACAAAATGGTGATACGGGTTCATATCATAGGTAAAATCTTTGATGAGCTAAGTATGGAAGCATCCCGCAGACAAATTGACCAATAGGATTACAGCTCACTAGATGATTAAAAAGTTGATCAGCCATTAAAGGGGAACTTCACCCAGACATTGATGTGTGCTCAGTGGATGAAGAAAAATACAATGGTCAATCTCTAAAAATTTGAGCAAAATCAGACAATCCATTCAAAAGTTATGAATTTTCTAAGTTTTGATTTAATCCCCTCATGGGCTCCTCAAATTGGCAACCTACAGGCATAAAATGGCTGCCAACATGGAGAACTTTTAATTCACTTTGTACACAGAATTTCAAATTTTCTTCTTTTTCTAGAAAAGTAGACACAAATACTTTACTCTTCAAGTATGATATGGACATTTTAATTCTGCATGCATTTTGGAATTAATTATGTTGATTTATTGCCTACTATCCTACTATTCATGAGTTCCCCATGTTGGCAGCCATTTTGTGCATGTACGTTGCCAACTTGAGGAGCCCATGAGGGGATTAAATGAAAACTTTGAAAATTCATTACTTTTGAATGGATTGTTGGATTTTGCTCAAATTTTCACAGTTTGATCATTGTATTTTTCTTCATCCATTGGGACTGCATCAATGTCTGGGTGAAGTTCCCCTTTAATGGCAGAGCAATATTCATCAGTATCTCAATATTAGTATGCATATTATACTCGTTTGTAAAAAGTTAGAATATCTTGTTTACTCATTTGACAGGTGGCAGAAATCATTGAAGTGGTAGAAACAGCCAAGGTGTACCCCCTTGGAAGTACTCGCACAAACAAGGGTCTCAGACTCAAGTAAGTTAAACCATTCCATCCTTCCACAGTATAAAGTAGATCAGTAGTGGCCGATATTTAATCACGTTGGGAGCTGTAGTATAATCATTCAGGTAATGCAATTTTTCAGTAAGGAATGGGAATATGTGGAACCTTTGTGTGAGCAAAATTGTATCACAAAAACAAAATAAAAAATGGTTTTGTCACCTTTACCAGTACATCGCCACACATTCAGAGTGGGAAGTCAAATTGTTAGCAGTACATATTAGAAAAATGTTGGTCCCGCTCAATTTGGTTAAAGATGTGGTTAGTTGGCATGAAAAATGTCAGAATCCAAATTGATAGAGCAGTTGCTGCACTCTTACTGCTAACTAAACAATATCGGGAGTTAAAAGGATCAGCAGAGCATCATGACCATGCCTTTTCAACAAAAATGTCACGTCTGTTTTTTTTATATGTCCGCCACAAAATTCAGACCGTTGTGTATTCATGTCCAAGAAAAGTTCTCAAGATCCCTAGGCCAGAGGCAATATGAAATGTAGAATTCGGGAAAAATAACCAACCAAAGACAAATGGAAGAAGAGATTTTGAGAAGAATATTTGGTTGGCTTGCCCTTTCAGATCTTCGTCCTTTTAATGTCTTCAAAATACATGTTGTGATATTTAAATCTTAGTAAAAGGCAATAATACAAAAAATGTCCATCAAGATATAATATTTGCAATATGGTTTCATTTCTTGACACAGATATGCCTCACAAGAACGAGTCTTCAGGTTGGAGTTTGTATCAAACCAGGATTTTTCAGACACAGAATTCAAGAGATGGCATGAAGATGTGAGAAATAGTATTATATGATGTATGATGTATGATATCCCCCCTCTTATTCCCTTCTCATCTACTCCTAACTCCTCCCCCTTTCCCCTAAACCCAACCCATTTACCAAATTCTCTATTCCTATCCCCTTCCCTCCCTTCCCCATTTTCACCCCACCCCTTTCCTGGCCCGACCTCTTTCTGTCCCCGAAATTTTCCTTTCCCTCCCCTCCCCCTACCCCTTTCCTTCCCCCTACCCCTTTCCCCCACCCATTTCCCC
>BQKZ01000696.1:23532-43702 GCA_036244855.1 Temnopleurus reevesii
TCCGTCCCCCTTTCCTTCCCCTTTTCTCCCCCCGTCCCTTTTCCTTCCTTTACCCTTTTCCTTCCTTTACCCTTTTCCTTCCTTCCCCCGTCCCTTTCCTTCCTCCCCCTGCCTCACCTTTCCTGCCCCTTTCCCCTTCCTCCTCCCCTCATCCCCTTCCTCCTCCCCTCGCCTTTCCTGCTCCTTTCCCCTTCATCCTCCCTCCTCCCCCCTCCCCTCGCTTTTCCTGCCCCTCGCCATTCCTGCCCCTTTCCCCCTCCCCTCCCATTTCCTGTCCCCTTCTCCCTCTCCTGTCCCCTTCTCCCTCTCCTCAACCCTCTCTCTGCATTTACAAGAAAAAAATCCAAACTGGTCCAATTTAATAAAACAAAAAAATATTGATTTTGGGTCGAAAACGCCGCCATTGTATCATGCCATTATCAGGGAAATTTCATGCCAGCAGAAAAGCTGACATGAAAACTGATAATAAACAGGCCAGAATACAGCAATTAAGCTAAAACCCTCCCTCATTTATCACTATTATTGTTCGTGATGTTAGAGATTTACTCTAATTAAGGTCTCTACTTAGACCCTTCTCCCTGCTGTATTCTGGCCTTGCATGCGACAATGCCGCCGCTGTTAGATGGTGTTCAGCTACTCCCTTATATAGAGCTAAATGTGAAGTGAAACTTTTCAATGGTTAGTAGTGCAATGCATCACATCTCTCTAAAGATGGT
Source organism: Temnopleurus reevesii (assembly GCA_036244855.1). Classification (NCBI taxonomy): domain Eukaryota; kingdom Metazoa; phylum Echinodermata; class Echinoidea; order Temnopleuroida; family Temnopleuridae; genus Temnopleurus; species Temnopleurus reevesii. The sequence continues at coordinate 24,249 of BQKZ01000696.1, forward strand.
CTGTAACTAATGAATAAACATGCTGAGCTCATTGCATATTCAAAGTAACCCATTCATACAATCCTCTGCATCATTAAATATGCATGGCAATAGAGAATGTCAAGCAAAGTTTATTCCATTTGAATAGACCACTTTCATAATGTACATTCAAATCTATTCTCATTTTCCCCATGATGTATTCAGCTGTCAAAAAGAATGAGAGTACAATAGTCAGAATGCACACATAAATGTCGCTAGGTTGGACAACAATTGCAGCTTTACCAACCCAGCAACAACCGCTACATGTTATCCATGTTCCCTCTATTGGAATAATATCAGGTGAACAAATGGTTTGATAACAAAGAAGCGTGCACTATATTGTGGAAATAGCAAGTCCAATTTACACTATAGAGATTGGAATTTGAAGAAACAGTCTGGCAAAAGACTTTATTTTCATTGGAATGTTGATCAACTATTTATCTGCAATTTTGAAGAAACTGTTTGTTGTCTTGCTTGAATGCATTGTCTATTGTCCTGCTATATAACCCATAGGGGGTGTTGCTCAAAAGTTGCAATTGATCGCAAGTTGCAGATGATCGGAACGCGCCAATCAAAATCATTGTTTCATACGCGTCTTGTTAAATGCACATACAGTGCGCGAATGAAAATGCGAGTTACAATTGGCAAAGTTGCAGTTGATTTGCAGTTGATTTTGAGCAACACCCCATTAGACTACTGAAGTGTGTAATTCCCATAGACTTTGTGTAGGGACAATCTGGTTCCAGTAGTCAAAGAGATCCTACCAAATCTAGAATATGCATGAGGATCGAAAGTAACCCATTGAAGGCTGGAATCGGGCAGTCCCTGCACAAAGACTATGGGAATCAAAGAATTCAGTAATCAATGGATTTGACTATGAATCACCAAATAGGTGAATCTTTGTTGTTTTTAGTGAAATTGCTATGGTAGCTTGTCTTACCTAGTAACAAGTACTGCATATGACATTAATTCCCTCTGTTGAAAATCAATTTGAATAATTTACTGATTTCACTGTGAGCAAAAGGGACAAAGGACTGGGACAAAGTAAACAAATTCATTCAATAATTCACGATAGCATCATGATCACAAAAGAATATCCCAGGTGCCACTCTCGTTCAACATTTTCTTCAGAATAAAAAGGATGCAGATTTTTTTTTATGTCCATCTGGCTATTGTTAAGGCTTGAAGGGAGGCTGTAAGCTTTGTCCCAGGCATTTGTCCCATCTGCTCACAGTATTTGTTTTCATCCCATGTATTCAAATCGTACATTAAATTTGTGTATATTTCTCTGTTTAGATGATCAATGGAGATTACGACCTACCCACCATCAATGACGTGGAGAGTAAGGAAGCAGTCATCAAGAAAGCTCTCAACTACAAGTATAAAGAAGAAGACATCGAGAAGGTATGNTCCCAGGTGCCACTCTCGTTCAACATTTTCTTCAGAATAAAAAGGATGCAGATTTTTTTTTATGTCCATCTGGCTATTGTTAAGGCTTGAAGGGAGGCTGTAAGCTTTGTCCCAGGCATTTGTCCCATCTGCTCACAGTATTTGTTTTCATCCCATGTATTCAAATCGAACATTAAATTTGTGTATATTTCTCTGTTTAGATGATCAATGGAGATTACGACCTACCCACCATCAATGACGTGGAGAGTAAGGAAGCAGTCATCAAGAAAGCTCTCAACTACAAGTATAAAGAAGAAGACATCGAGAAGGTATGTCCTTTCTTTATTTTCCTTGCTTTATATTTTCCTTTATTTTGCCATAATTATAGTATACAAATTGTCATGCAAGCATGGGTAATTTGCATGAAGGTAATATAATGACACTTGCATTGAAAGAAGAACTCCAGAATCAATCAAGTCTTAATCACATGTCATTGTAATTTTCTTTTTCCTTGTTGGTTCACAAAACCACTTGCAATGTTAGGACCAGAGACAATTGGAAAAAAAATGAACAGAATCAGAAAGACTGCTTTTTTTAAATTTGTCTTTGCTGTTTATTAAAAAAAACACATATCGTTTGTGTGTTAATTGCATTGATTTTTACTGATAATTGTACCACACACTCGGGTTTGAATTGTTTTCCCAACGTTTTAATAATCATCCCTGTTTTTCAGACAGAAAGGTTTGGTGGTCATTTATTAGATTAGAATCTTTTGATCGACATATCTTGTATTGATGAACTAGTTTTACCCGTTCTTTGTGGTTTGTGTATAATTTTCATCATGCTCCATTTTGCTCTCTTTCAGATTGTGATCGAGAAAGAAAGATTCAGGAAAAACCCAAGAAACTATGCAATGAAGAAGACAGAGCTCAGGAAAGCTAGGGTAAGAAATAACCTTGCAATGTTGGATTTTTCTTTTGAATAATAATTTATTGAGATTGGGGGGGGGGGTAGGGGGATAGACTCACAAAGATCCCTAATTGCCAACTATTATGAAATATTGTCATGTAAATCCATTCCATTCCTGAATAAGTAATTGTGGAAAAGGTTTTGGTTGCCATTATTTTCGCCTTGAGAAAATGCTCCTTGGCTATTTATCTTATCTATGACATATTACGTAAAGCCCCGGTCACATAGGACCCCGGAAGCAACACGATTCACCCCGACTCTTTGTTAATTCATAGTTAACTGCCTTAGAACAACGAGTCGGGGTGAATCATGTTGCCTCCGGGGTCCTATGTGACCGGGGCTTAATGAATGGCTCCTCTGAAGATTCACATTTCGAGCTTCTTGAGAAATATAATGCCTCTGCATCATTTTCACAAAGTACTACTCTGGCTATTATTGTGATTTCCTTCTTAAAAAAGACTCAGCAGTTAATTCTTATTTATCATATTTTTTAAAATGAAATGTGAACAACGCCTCATTGATTTAATGTACTTGATTATTGTAGCATTTTGTACATTTTTGTATTCTTGCATGTGGGCACTCTGTAATATCATTAGCCTTTGTAATATTTAGTATTTTTGAGTTTTTATTGTGTGGAAATTTTGATAAACACAATAAGAGATCAGATTTAATGGCATATATAGCAATTGCATGAATTCTTGTTTTTGGACAAAGCATTAATAGAAGGAAAAGGAGAAGGAGCATGGAAGCTTTATTAGATGCTGAAAGTATAATACTACTTCATCATTTCCATAATTTTAGGACCAAGCCTTAATAGAAGGAGATGAAGAAGGAGCCAGGGGGCTCTCTCAGAAGTTGACAGACCTTGAGGAACGAGCCCAGGAGCTGGACAGAATAAGAAACCGAGAAGTCAATGCCATCACGTAAGAAAAAAAGCTTTTGTTTCCCCTTTCTCCTTTCAGAAAGGCACATCTGCAATGCTTTTGAAATAAAAAAGAATAAAACATTTTGATCTCACTCAAAACTTCAGGAAATTTATTATATAGTCAGGAAAACCTTATCTAATTGTCATGTATATAAAGGTTAGTAATTTTTCATCTTTGGAGTATTAGGAAATCTGGAAAATGCTTTGCATTATTGAATTGGATTCCTAAAGCTGTACGTAGATCTACACACTTCTCCACGAACGACTCGTGACCCTTCCTCAGGTGCTATTCAGCGCCAGGAGTTATCATTGAGTGCAGGGAAAAAAAGGGTCGCCAGTCATTCGTAGACTCATACATAAATCTACGAACAGCTTTATGGAACATAACCTTGGTGTGAAGCTTCATGCTTCTATCTCCTTTTAGAAAATTATGAAGGAATCCTTTCAACAGATCAGGGAATTATGTTTGATATATATTTTAAAAAACTTACCATTGCAGGTATATAAACCAGAGGAACAGAAACAGGAATATTGCAGAGTCTGAGATCGCAATGAAAGATGAAATCAAAGAGCTCGAGAACGCACCGCCCGATCCTTTCACACGCAGACATTGTAGACCACAGCTCGTTACAAAGGTAACAAATCAAATCCTTGAATATTCCCCATCTATGATGATAATTTACTGTATCATAATTTCTGTGGATTGTAGTCGCTCAAATAGTATTTGTCATAATACATGGAGCTTTGGGAACCAAAACACCATTCCAAAATTTCTCCTAATTTCAACATTTTAGATGTGGCAAATGTGATATTGGTTGTTCAAATATGTGTTGGCTTAAAAAAAATTTGGAAAAGGGATCATTGGTGGGGGTGTTCCTGTGCCAATTGTATTTACCAAAGCTGTCATAACTTCAAGTTGGAGTGGAAAAGTGGACAAGAATGTGTATTATTTTTTTTTCTTCACTAATTGAATTAATGATATTGGAAGATCAGTGCTGCTAGGCTCCCCCAAAATGGTGTTCTGGGCCCCGTAACATCGATCATAGCGATCAATCGCTATTTGATTTTGCGTTCAATTGCAAACTTTATTACATGATTTGCCATAGACTTGCAATTGATATCAATCGCTATCAGAATAGCAATTAATCACAAACCTTTATGTTACGGGGCCCTGGAAATTTGGAATTCAGATATTAATAGTACACCATGTCACAAAATATTGGAAAGGATCATATGAAATTATGACGCTCAATAATTTGTTTAGCAAGGCTGAAATAGATTCAGACTGATCATATAGCATTCTTTGAAATTTGTTTAATTTCTTCTTATTTCTTTGGATCTTTTATTTTTAACAGCAATGCAAAAATAGATGCGTGTGAATGTTTTACTTTCTAGGAAAGATTCATACGGATCATATAGCATTCTTTGACATTTGTTTCATTTCTTCTTATTCAGGCGCGTGAAGATACCTCAGATCTGCTGAAGAGACTGGAAGAAGAGCGACTGCATCAGGAACAGGCTGAGAAGGAGAGGATAGAGCAAGATGAGCTGAAGAGGAAGAGGGTAAGCGCTAGCGTAAAAAGTACAAGAGGGGGGGGGGGGTAGGCGATCAGCCATCTAAACCTTAGAAATAGCCAAATAAATATCAAAATGAGTGGGAAAAGTTATCATGCATTTAAAAATTGACCCTGTTGTGAATTTGGGGGCAATCTATGTTCCCCATGTCTCATTGAAATCTGTTCTGGGGAGAAAATACCCCTCGCAAAATATATCACAGGAGCTATTTTTCAGGAGGAAAATGTGAAGAGAGCTCTCGTAAATAAATAAATATTTTTTATACTAGTAAGTACTACTGCTGGTATTACAGCTTCCTTGTTCATATTGACTTCTTCTATATGGCCTCTATTGCATTGTCGTACCTCAGATGACCTAATGAATAACTATTTAAGATATTGCAAATGCTGAAATTGTTTGGGACAGATCATTGTGAATACACGCTGCAATAAAAAAGAAAGAGTAAATGCACCGACCTTAGTGTTCAGCTCCTCCAAAGCAATTTTTAGCTGGCCTCTGACATCTGTCAGAAGTCTATTTTTTTTTTTTTATTAAACTTGATGCCATCTATGGATATTCAAGATAACATCAAGATATCTTTTCAATTGATCAATTTCTAGGAAAATATCCTCATTTTGTTCGTGTCCAACCCTGTACTTTCTACTGGTTTATATATAAATGTATCTACCTATTATGCTGGTTCCCCAGAACTTGCTGTCATATAGATTTATGTAGTAAATAATAAAATCAGTTCTGATTTTCATAGTTGCAGTTTAATTTTTTTTGTAAATTAATGTCACTCATTGAGATGAATTCTGAATATATTTATTTCTGCTTGTACAGGAAGAGGATATCATTGCGTCGCTAACTCATGAAGCAGTCCCAGCTAAGGTGGCTGAAAGGAAAGTCTCCGAGGATCTATTCCAGGCTCATGACTTTGACATAACGATCGACCTTGATGTATCTATACCAGGTAAGCTGATAGCAAAGGACATTTTCAAATCTATCACTGACATACTATTAATACCCTGAAGTTCAAAGTTACATCTTGATAGGCTGTAAGTTCATTATTCCAAAGGTTTGATATTCTCAATGCCTAAGTTAGTCTCAGTGAAGGTGACAGAAAGGAAAGTCTCCGAGGATCTATTCCAGGCTCATGACTTTGACATCTAGATTGACGTTGATGTATCTATACCCAGTAAGCTGATCATAAGGGAAATTTGCCCGAAGTTCACTAATCAGGAGGGCGTTTCATTCTTATGGCAAGGAGGCTTTTTTAAACAGTTACCATAGCAACAGTCCCGACAGTGCTTTCATCCAATCAAAATCAGGACTTTCATTGGATTACTAGGTGCTTTATGAAACGCCCTCCAGTTGTATGTGTATACTCTTCCCTCAATTTTCGGGGCATAATTCACACTAGAAAAGGAATATTTTGCAGCTTTCTTGCTGATCAATTACATTCCCTTGACACCGTGAATTTCGTTGGACCATTTTGTCATTCTGAAAGTTTCATTATTCAGCATTAGGTTTAGGATTCCAAGTGTCTGTTTTTAATGAGGTTTGAATAAGATACAGATTGTTATTCTGCAGGGTATATTTTTTCATCAAACAGTTTTAGAATTAGAAATAAAATTGACTTCGTAAAATGCTATTTTCGAGGTAAAGAGAATGTATATAGAGCCACTTTCCAGATTTTGTACAGCGGAAACTCAGTGTAAAGAGATTTGATATAATGAAATATCTGATATAAAGAGGTAAAAAATCTAGTCCCAGCTCTTAATAACTTATTGTTTTTTAACTCTGCTATAAAGAGATTACTGCTATAACAAGGCATTTTTGATGGTCTCAAGCTCCTTGTTATACTGAGTTTCCACTGTACATAGATCTTTTACTTGCTTCATAAAATATTTGCAAAGTAGGAAATTAGTGTGGGGTAGGTAAATGATAGCTGAAAGGGTTTGAGCAGCAACTGACTTTCCAATACGTACCCCCATATAGGAGTTTTTAGCGTTCCAGACTAATATTTTTTGCACAATTTCTTCCTCACCTGCACAGAATCACGTCCAATGTCGGCCATCGCAGACAGAGAACCACAAGGTGCTCCCCGAAGATCCCTCAACTTGGACGAGTACAAAAAGATGAGAGGGCTTATCTAGCGCACGTCATCTCCCAACACACTCAACAAAGACAAAAAGACGTTTGATACAGAGAGAGATTCACACATCTTGAATGAGCAAGCTTGTTTGGTCTTCTTGCTTAGATCCCTAAACTTGGATGAGAGGGCTTGTCTAGCGCACGTCTTAGCCCAACACACTCAACAAAGACATTTGATACAAAGAGAGATGCACGCAGTGCTCCCCTAGGCCCGTTTCTTGGTTCTCTCTCTTGACAAGATCCCCCAAATTGAGTTTTAAAAAAAAATGAACTGGCCTATCATCTCGCAACACACTCATTTGATTGAAAGAGATCGATCAGTGTTGATGAACTTCGATAACTATAAGATAAGTCAGGTAATTTGGATCTGTCTCTCTTTTGATGATACAGAGAGAGATTCACACAGTAAGTTCAGTTGGTCCTTCATCTTGACAAGATCCCTGAACTTGGATGAGTGCAAAAAAGATGAGAGGGCTCATCTAGCCTCCCATAACACTCCGTGATGTTTATCTACAGAGAGAGATCCTTAAAGTGCTTCCTACTTTGCTACATGATGACCATTAGTGAATGAATAAGACTGGAATGTTCTCCCCGACCTATATCTCAAGTGCAGCATGTGAAAAGAAGCCCCCGACAGTGCATCATGCTCATTCCCTAAGAACTGTATGTAGATCATTAATATAAAAGAACATAATTTATCAATTATTCTTGTTCCAGCATGTCATATTTTGGATTATGTGAAATTTCATTTGAGATGGGAAAACATTTTGCATTTGCAATGACATTTTCGGTTATATCACAATTTTCATTTTAGTCTTTAGGGCCCCGTAACATAAAGGTTTGCGATTAATCGCAACATGATTTTGCGATTGATTACAAACGTTAGTACATGATTTGCCATAGACTTATGATTGATATCAATCGCGTTTAGATTAGCAATTAATTGTAAACCTTTATGTTACGGGCCCCTGGAGTAGTTTTTGCTGGATTTGTTTCTTTTAAAATTTCATGAATTGATTACAGTGAAAACTCAGTATTAAGAGATAAAAAATCCGGTTGCAGCTCTTTATAACTTGTTGTTTTGTAGCGCTGCTATAACAAGGCATTTTTTATGGTCCCAAGGACCTCGTTATACTGAGTTTCCACTGTAGTTATCCCATCTATGCCTTACAGTGTTTTTGTTGGTTCAATTTTGATCCGACGGTGATCGGATCATTGCATACGAACGATAAGCTTGGTTTTTGGAGTTACAAGCTGCAGTGATGATATGGAGTTTTTGATTTCATTTGTCACAGTCACAGTTGACCGGAAGGTCGCTCCCAAAATCATGTTTTGATTTCAGTCGTCGTCACAATGGCATGCACACACGCTCGTTTTTGGAGGGCTCATCACAGATTAATCAGAGCTACAATGTAAATATATGCAGCTGCACGCAAAATGTGACGTGTACTTCCGGTTGACTGTGACAAATTAAATCGAAACTCCCATATTACAGCCTAACCTCTTTATAACTACCTTAGGTCATTGGGACCAGGGAAAAGGGAAATTACTGCTCTATATTGAAAGTGTGTTATATCAGGGCCAAAATACTATAACATACAAAGAGATGGGGCCAGGAAAGTACTCTTTATGTGAGATACTGTCTGGCAACAAACATTTGCATTTAATAAACTTCATCTAGAATTTTGTTCAAATTATGATATCTTAGAAAGCTGGGAATACACAGGCTTCTTTTCATTTCACCCTTGTTCATCATTATTTTCGTTAAACTTTCATAGATATCCTGATAATGTCTTGACCCTAACTAGGCCGGGCTATTTTGGGAGTTCTTATAGCCGGGGGGGGCCTCTGCCGTCAATCGCGCTATTGCCGCGAAAATTTGCACGCGAGTAGAGTATCATGTAAAGTACAAATTTAAGAAAAAATACACTGGTTATTTTTAAAGACCTAATTATGCTAATTTATGCATAGAAATGCATTTTATGTTCTAAATCACAAAATACTGGTGATAGAAAGCTAATTTTTTGTATATTCCTGGTATAACATCAAACCAATTGCACTGACAAATTTAATTTCTTATGTTTTTTCGACCCTTTGTTTTCTATTAATTTTTTAGCAAAATTTATTGCAATTATTTATTTAAGCATTATTGTGCTGAAATGAATTGATTTTAGCCATTGGAAGCAAAAATATGAATTTCTATGTGAATTAATTGAAAAAAAACCGAATTTGCATTGACTTTGGACACAAAATCACGTTTTGGAGCAGTTTTGAGGCTGCCATGCGTATATAAAATGTTACGTAACGTTATAACGGTAGGTGCGATTTCCGTGAAAACGGTCTTAAAAGTTGCGGGAAACTTCAAAGAAAAAAGTCAGCGNGGCCTAGTTAGGGTTAAAACATCTGTGTTATTTCAAAAGATCAATAAGCTTGGAGATCCTGTCTGGCATCAGAGGTGTGCCTTGTTTGCCAGCTGGTAATGTATATGGAGTGGAGTCTTTTGTACCAGCAGGCCAATTTTTGGATTATGTTACATGTTATTTAAAACTAGCAAACATTTGCATTTAATAATCTCTTTTAAATAAATTACATTAATATGGAGGATTATGATATCGTAGAAAGTGCGGAATACACCGGTTTCTCTTTCATTTTACCCTTGTTCGTCTTTATTTATATTGCAATCTTGGATGGACTATGAAATTTTATGGTCATTTTATGTCCTAAAATGTTTTTGTTGAATCAATTTTCATCTGACAGTGATCAGATGGTTCCAAAAGTATGATAGGTTAGGTCAATGAAGTTACCAGTTGCAGTGATAATACAAGAAATTCTTCAGAGGTGTACTTTGTTTTGCCAGCTGTTTTCGTTACATACAGCTTAATTCCTTCATGTCAAAACATTGTTATACAATGGAAACTCGATATAAAGAGATCTAATAAAAAGAGGTAAAAAATCTGGTCCCAGCCCTCAACAACATATTGTTATTTGACTCTGCTATAACAAGGTATTTTTTTATGGTTCGGTTATACTTAGTTTCTAGTGTATGAGGAACGAAGGAGAATACAAAGAGATGGGACCAGGAAAAATACACTGTTAGAAGGTTCCAATGTTAAATGATTTTTTTTTTTGCAGATATCTGTGATATTTCGAAAATGATTTATACACATACATGTATTGAAGGTTCTATCTGAACACGTTGCCTGTGAAACATATTTTTCTGAATGGCAGCATTAGACATGCTCTCCTCATCCCCCCCCCCCCAAAAAAAAAAAAGAATCCTACTCCACACATTATGTTGTATTGCATTTCCCTGTAAACAATCATATGACATTTTTAAGGAACTTGATGCCTCTCATCCAGGAGGTCTGCATTTTATGTCATTATTCACGGCAACGATTAAGATTGTTAAAATAGGGCAACAACCTGCATATGATTTATACAGCGGAAAGTTGGTACAGTATACAGAGGTCCTTGTGACCAGAGAAATTACCTCTTTATATTGAAACCTTGTTATATCAGTGCTCTTTATAATGAGGATGGACTGTATAAAGAGATTTGAGAAAACAATATTCCTGATATAGAGAGGTACATGGGTCCCATCTTTCAATTGTAGCTGAACTTCCATATAACAATGTGAGTTTCCTGGTCTGATTCCAGAGCCCCGTTTCATAAAGCTGTTCAGAGCGTATGCACAATTAAACTTATGATGATTGATTTCAAGTTTGTAAATAAGGCTCTACTGTATAGAAAATGGGTTGAGTGTGTTGTCATATCCTGTTGTGTTTAAAGTGTAATGTACATAAATTTGTATCAAATAAACCCACTGTTTTTATATGAAAATATTGTGAGATTCTGTGTTCTTGGTATGTTGAGATGTTGATTAAAAAATGATGGGGCTGATTTCCTTAGATTATGAATCTGCTTGGACCTTGTGACACATTACACCACTACCTGAAATATTAGCAGCAACTTGTCACAGATCAAACTCAAAATGCCTCAGTACTCATGTTCATAGATTTTTATTGAAACCATAACTCTACAATTAATTTGCCTTCTCGAAACTAATACCACATAACATATACTGAACTCAATTTTAGGGTGTGGATATAACCTGCAACATTTCCTTTAAAATAGGAGTGATCGATCTCATGTAAAATTTATTCAAAGATAGCAGTCGTAGATATTCTAGTAAATCTGCCTACTTTTAAGGTTTTGTTAACATATATTAATTTCCAAGACCATTCAACAGGTTAAAGTTCATTATAAATTGTTTGATCCTCCATGATTTGATTACAACTTGCTGTATGTGACGTGTAGCATGCCTAAAAAAACAGCTACTCAAACTGAGAGATTCCCACCTCCCATAGGCAAATGATATAACTGAGGGACCCCAAAGCCAAAACCAATACATTCACATTAAAAATATAAGCATGAGATTCATGTATGTGTGAGGTAGTTCTGTATTCCTTACTTTCTATATCCTTTCACTACATATGGCTAAAAAATATTGTTTGGAAGTCGAAGATCGACCGTACCGCTGAAAATGGCCTTACCAGAACTTGGAAAGTAATTTTCAGACATTGTAAGGCTTTTTACTCCATTTCTACATGAAATCTGTTCCAAGAAAAAAAAATATAACAAAACCAATTTTTCAAAAATTATTCTTGGGCATCCACAGGCGCATACTATAGGGAAAACATATTACTAGGCTTTCTGAACAACGCGAAGCCAAAATTCAACCGGCCATAAATTTTCTTACCCTAACATATCGGGATTCTTTATTGTCTCTTTTTGTAAGTTAGATTATTTCAATGAATTGATAGAGCTATTGTCTAGCGATCTTGTGTTGTACATTGCTCCACAACGCAAGATCTCCACACAACGGGGGTGTTTCATCAAGATTTCTCGCAGCGACAAGGAGTCATTTTCCGACAGTTCCCATAGCAACGGTCAGCGATGGTGCCTTTCAGCGTTGACTAATTGTCTCTGCGACAAATCTTGATGAAACACCCCCTGGTCTGGAATTAATGAAAACGGTGGATTCTTTGTTTTGCAGTCAAAATTTTGCACACAAACATGAATATTACATCCTGCATTGTCCAGAATCAACTTGCAAAATCTTCGTAATGACTCCAGAACTCAATACCATGATGCATCGCAACTGTCTCGTTGCATAAAATTTTTGTGTCATCGATAAACACAAGAAAACAATAAGTGTGGTATAAATAAAACACTTGAATTGTTCAACTGTATGGTCTCCATAATAAAGGAGATATTCTGAATAGACAATACGGTCCATAGATTTTGATACCTCTTTTTGACAGAAATATGCAAAATCATATTAATTTTGTCTGGAACCTAGTTCTATTTGTACCAAAGAAAGACTTTTTTGGTCATGAATTTAAAGTCCTTTTTCAAATACACATCTGATTATCCATGATTGGCCAGACAACTTCCAAGATGAAATCGTCAGCAGATATACCTTTCTCCAGGTACCCCTGACCTTTTGCCTGTAACCCATCCAGGTATATGTCGGATGTGATGGCATAGAGAGAGGTGGATGGACACTCTACAGATGGCCTGTGTAAAACAAAGAAAGAAGTAAACCAAGTTTAATATGACAAAATTAATCTGGTCATATGGAATGAACTTTTGAGAAGAGAACTTTTCACATCTGATTCAGGACGCTCTTTCAAATCGATTAAATGAAAAAGGGAAAACTTCACTTCCCAGTAGCGTCGTAGTTCTTATTCAAGATGGATAAGAATTACAACACTGCACATTTATGCATCAGCTGTGATGTTCTCCCTCCTTTCACTAGTTGACCTTAAGAAGATTATTTCCTCTTTATATAAAAAATATCTTACTGGGAGGGTGTTTCGTGAAGCTTGTAGCAGAGACAGTTAAGTCAGCACTGACTAATCTCATAAAATCATTTTGGTGAATAGCACTATCTCTGACTGTTGCTACATTAACTGTCAGAGATTGAGTGCTTGTCTCTGTAAAAAGCTTCATGAAACATCGCCACAATGTCTAACATACCAAGATTTAATTGTAATTCTATAGCAGACACAGAAAGCTTTTGAGACAAAATGCAACATTCAAGGCCGCCAACCCAAAATTGTATTCATTGTCTATTTCATTTAGATGTGGGGTACCAAACTCACAAGATGTCAGTACTTATTAAATATGTAAAAATACCAGCATGCATCCATCTGTCACCCTAGAATCTTTTTGTTTTTCAACTCCTTTCAATAGAAATCAAGATGAATATGGCACACAATCTGGCATGTGTATTACAGTGGACCAAGAGAATTTGTTCTCATAAATGACACTTGTGAATTGGCTATTGCAATGCATTATGGTATGATGATGTTGCACATTCATAGATTTCTACCATCTCAGCATGCTGAAGATGAAAAAGACGATAGAAAAAGTAAGCAATACAGTTTTTGGTTTGTGTGTCTTTGCAACAAATTTCAAGGAACGTTCTTTAATAGTGGTATAACAATCATTCTAATATTGCTGATAGTAATAAACTACCTGATTTCTTCTATAATAAGATAAAGACAGTAGCCTCTGTGTCTAGTCGAAAAGGACAATCTTGGTATAAGATCAGGGCATTCCTTAGTTCCTTTCCGGACAATTGAGAGCCTGATGTTATAGAAACATTCTTCATCAACAGAGCATTCTGTATGAAAAAAAAGAGATTTCAAAGTAATTAAATTATAATTGCATACATTTTGCACATATTCACCAACATATCAGAACGTGAAATTGTAAGTCAAACCATGTTTAAGCTGCTCGAAGAGATAACTCTTAACCCGTTGCATTGTGTAACCCTTGAATGCTAGTTTTTTGTGGAGTATTGTGAGCTGAACTTCTAGACTAAATTAGACAGAAGCAAGCCAGTGTGTGTGATTGGAGTCAACAAATGTGAGTAAAGAGTTAAGCAGGACTGGTGACCCTTTCTCACATTTAATGATGCCCCCTATGTCCCCAGATAGCACCTGAGAAGGGGTCACCAGTCGTGTATAGACCTTTGGGTCAATTTGAGAACAGCTTCATGAAACACAACCATGGAAACTGATCAATAGGACTATATAGTCAAACCTGCCATACTGACCACTTGTCTACAATGACAGCCTGTCTTCAGTGGCCACCTAAATTGGTTCCCTCAAAAAGTTTGTGCAAAGAATACATAGAGGTCATGGCAACTATACATGTAGACAGGTTTGACTGTATCTCAAAATGATTGACAGCATGCGCATTGAACGTTCCTGCCCAAAGAATTGTTTCTATATCAGAGTATCTTACAACAAGCAAAAATAAATTATATCATTTACCTGGTTGATTACTCCTGCTTTGCACATATTTCTTCATTTGATGATACCATGTGCATAGCATACTTGATGGGTCAACATCTTTACCAATATCCTCGACCTCTATGAGACCTGAAGAGACAAGGTTAAAGCCACAGATGAGACAGATGATTGAAAGTAACAGATAGAGAGAGAAAAAGGAAGTGACTATGTTCCCTTGTTCATTGAAACTCCTGTTTCTCTGACAAAATAGACCCCATGAGCTCTAAAAAAGCACCCATAAAATATATTATGGGAGCTATTTTCAGGAGAAAATTGTAAAGAGAACCCTTGTAATGGCCTCCCCTCACAGCCAAATTCCCACATTTTTCCCTGACTTGAGGGATTTTAAAAATCAAATTCCCTGACCTTTCCTTGACTGGAAAAAGCAGAACTTATTTTCCATCTTAAAAGTAGGAACCCTATAAATACACATTCTAGATGGGACATAAGTGGAATAGTATTTTATGCACGAGGGCCCAGATCTTCTTTGGATTCTTGCTGTAGCGGTGATCTTGTTATGGCAGGGTGGTAGAACAATAAGGAGCTAGCTGGAACCAGATTTTTACCTCTGTATATTAGGAATTTTGTTATATCAGATTTCTTTATACCTACTTTTCACTCCTTTGACTGTACATAAGTTATAATATAAGTAAATATAAGTAAATATACATTGTACGATAAGTTACCATTTTTGTCATCTTACTGTTCTTTGTAGGGGCCCCGTCAACAAGCTTCTTTGGGGTCCCAAACCCATCATTCTAATTTTCCTTGCTCTTTCAAATGTACTTTTATTGTGTTTGATTTGGTTTGAATAAATATACTATATTATATCCCTTACACTAAGATCGTTGCATTGACAGTGTACAGGCAAGAAAAATGAATAGATTTGCTAATAAAGCCGTTTGCCATTGAATAGTACGAATAGTAATTTTTTTCCCTAGGGAAAAAAGTTACTATCATTGCGCGCATTCGTATTCGGCTAAAACAGACGTGCCCGTGCGCGAGAGAGACACTGCTTCCCAGCTACACGGCACGGGACACTTCTGGCGGGCTTCGTTCGCATGATGTGCTCAACGAGAAGACGAGCCAGAGACTAGAAAAACAATTTATCAGATTATCAAATTATCGTTAAGACAAGGTAAGATTATTTAATCTGCTGCAATAGACTACTTTATTGTTAATGTTGTTGTTGTAAGAAGGGATATAAAAGTAATATACAATGACTTGATTCTCGGTACTGGCTAAACTATTCGCACTCGTGAGCATCAGATAGTATCTGATATGCTCATTCGTGCAAATAGTTTTAACCAGAACCTCGAGAGTCATTGTATATTTCTATACTATACTATACTGTGGCATTTGTAAACAGGTTGCTGAAAGTACTGAAAGTAATACATACATGTAGCACTTCTGGCTTTGGATTTGCATTCAGTGCAAATTCAAGGATTCATGAGAAGTGCAAATACGGTAATACTCATTTTCATGGTCTACTGCACTGTTTTGGATCACATTGAGTTCCCCAGGAGTCATAATAATGATAATGAAACACTTTTATACAGCGCATAACACAATCATGCGAAAGTCCCTAAGCGCTTAAAAAACATAGATTAGAAAGAGAGAAAGAAATCAGAGGAACTGGGATTATCAGTAGATTAGTTGTTTTTAAAAAGATATGTTTTCAAGTTTCTTCTGAATTTTTCATTTGGTGTAATATTTGTGAGGTAGTTTAGGAGGCTCTTCCATAAGATAGATGTGGCATGTGAGAATGATCTCTCACCATATGAGTGTAATCTATGATATACCATAATAAGTGTTGGACCCATGTTACAGTGGTGACTCAGTATAACGAGGAGCTTGGGACTATCAAAACTACTTTGTTATAGTAGTAATCTAATAATGGCAGGGTTAAAAAACTATCAGTCATAAGGGCCCGTATTCCGATAACGAGGTTTAACTTAACCTGGGACTAAGCCATTGTTATTTAGACCCGGGCTATTGAAAAGTTAAACCAAGAGTCTAAATGACAGTGACTTAGACCTGGGTTAAAGCCCAAGTATAGTTTTGGTAAAGATTAAAAAATGTGAATTTTGAGGATATTTACCATGACATGTAATTTGTATACACATTTTAAGACCATAGCATATTTTTCTACGAGCTTATTCTTTTGAAAATTTGAATTTGACCGTTAAATCGTATTTAGCGCCCTCTCTTGGTTATAACAATTTTTTGCTTCCTATCGGGCATATACAAAGTTATTTCCAAGATTTTATTAAAGCATGATGAAAAGGAATACACAAAGAATAAATTCTGAAATTTTCATCCAATTCCGTGCATGAAAAGTTGTCCTTTATCAAGAAAGAAAATATTGAATTAGCGTCAGGGGACACAACGCTGAAATATTTTGCACATTTTAGGTTATAACTTTTCCAAAACTTGTTCCTTTTTCGCACAATCTTTTGTTCAGCATGTCCATGATATCATGTTTCATTTTATATAGATTTGAAGACAACATTTGGCAATAAAAATATTCGCTTTTACCAAAACTGTACATGGGCTTTAAGTTAAACCTCGCTATCGGAATACGGGCTAAAGAGTTTGAACTAGATTACTACCTCTTTAATATCAAAAGTTTT
This sequence comes from Temnopleurus reevesii, assembly GCA_036244855.1. Classification (NCBI taxonomy): domain Eukaryota; kingdom Metazoa; phylum Echinodermata; class Echinoidea; order Temnopleuroida; family Temnopleuridae; genus Temnopleurus; species Temnopleurus reevesii. The sequence goes on from BQKZ01000696.1 coordinate 41,258, forward strand.
GTATATCATATCTCTTCATACCGAGTCTCCAATGTATATCATTCATTAAAGGGGCTTTTAGGGGCAAGATGATAGAAAACAATGGTAAAACTTCTTTGAAAATAATCTATACATAGGTTGGAATTCACAAAGGTGGTTTATTTTAATAGATGGTTTAAGCCTGGCCAGGTACAAAACCCTGGCTTCGGGTTGATTGATTAATTGATTAATTGAATGTTTATTGGACCAATTTTATGTGTATGCACTTAATCAAGAGCATCAACACTTACATTTTCCCATGCAAAGGTTTTGTACCAGGTTTAGGCCATACTGTACTAAATCACTTTTGTGAAATCCAACCAAAGGGGTTTGCTGAGCAATTTACCTTGGAGTAGAATGCTGCAATCTTTCTCTTCCCTCAGAGCTTTAGCTAACGTCAGTTGTTCCTGTAGCTCTAAAATCAGAAGCTCCTTATGATAGCAGCTATCAACGAGTCCAAGGACATCATCAAACCTGGAAAGATAACAGACACGTTAGCCTAACATTATATTCTTTGCCAATATGCATAATCATTTACCAATTTTGCCCAAACACATCACCAAAACTGGAGTGTGAAATATAATAATGATCTTAGGCATATGAAACCTAAAATCACATTCTTTGCCTTACAAGGATACTGGTAATCATTTGAAATATTTATATATATTGGATTGCCCAAACACATCACCAAACCTGAAAGAAATTTAATAATGGTAACAATGATTATGATTACAGTAATATTATTCATTAACAGGCATGTCAACCTAACATCATATTCATTGGCTATTACGTTGGTATAAGAGGTGCAGACTATACGGACATCTAGACATGTAAATCATATGCCAATTTCGCCAACACACATCATCAAGCTTGAAAAAATTATATAATGATAATCATCACATACATGGCAACCTGAAATAAAATTCTTTGGCTATTGTATTTGTATTTGGATTAAAAAAAAAACAGAACATAGATGTCAGTAATCAGGTATAGGATTACTGAAGTATGAACATTTTCAAGATTTCTCCAATTTGGCTGTAGCTGATCAATCTACCTGTACTTTCAGATAATACAAACTTCCAAACAATATAAAAAGTAAAATTTTGTAAATATAAAGTTTTACTAAAAATATTTTTAAAAAATGAGATTTTGACAAATAAATTGAGGGGTCCTAAGTGGAAAAAAGAAGTTTTTCAAGATGCAGGTATGTATAAATGATCAATATCCTTCCAATTTCAAAACAAAATAAAATTCCCTCCAAAGGATCTATTGAAAATCGTCAATTTATTGTTTGGGCAAAAATGTGATAGTTTGATATTTTGACCACAACTTTGACAGGTCCGAGGTTGCTACCCTAAACTGACTAACTAAAAAAAACCCTAAACATTACTTCCCTACAAAGGATCCATTGAAAATAATTGTCAATATATATTATGGGCCAGAATATGAAAATGTGCTATTTTCTCATAAGATCTGGAAAGACAACTTTTTGCTATTTTTACGCGATGCTGAAACGTTCTTGGTAAGAAATGTGCAATCTAATATTTCTTACATTTTCTTTGTTTGTACATAAGGTAGTTTATTTCTTGCTTTGTTGATGATCTTATGTCTTTCTTCAATATCAGCTTCATGCTCTTTCTTTAGGAGCAGCAGTGCTTCTTTCTGCGCCTGGAGTTGATATTCCTTCTGTCTTACCTGTGGATAAATCAAACATGACAACAAAAATAAGTAATCAAAGGACCTATGAAAAGCTTAGAAATATAAAATAATCTGGTTAAAAGTTGTATTTTTACATGTGGTAGCTATTATAGGAATCGATTCATGATTCCAATGAAAAAAGATTGTTAGAAAATGAAGAATTTTCCCTGTCAAACCAATGAGTTCCTTGGGCAGTTAGTTTATCTTGAAGAAAAGAACTTACATACAGGAATTTGTGACATGAATTACGTCATAACGTTTGGGGAATCATTAGTTTCAGAAAATCAAATTAACCCATTGACGACTGAATTCTGTAATACCCATATTGTAATACGTGGTTAAGTGGTTAAGGCCAACTACGGGAAATACTATTGGGGTTCTAATTGCTTACTTAAATTACCTACTTCGCTTAACATACACTACAAAAGACTAGGCCTACATAAACTAACACTACATCGTTGCACTACATATCAGTCATCACGCATATAGGTATCATTCATACTTACATATGCATGATGTCGGCTGAGGTCCCCGGGCAGTGACGGTGGTAGGCACGACGTCCTTGCTCGTTGGGGTCCAGTTCAGCTCTTCTGTCCCATCGGCTCCTCCGGCAAGGCCGCACCGTGAACCACTCAAGCGTGCGTCCGTCCACGCACGCACATCACAGAGAACACAATGGCATACATCGCATAACAGACATTAACATAATCCCACAATTACTACATTCCT
>BQKZ01000696.1:43990-66639 GCA_036244855.1 Temnopleurus reevesii
GGGGGGGGGGGGGGAGACCAACCCCTGCAATTAACCTGCTTTCATCGAGTGAAATAAGATGAATGAACTCTGATCTGAAAATTTGAGCAAAATCGGTCAACCCGTTCAAAATTTTCAGAGTCACACTCACCGAGATATGACGATCCCTGCGATAAGCAACATTGACAGAATGAGTAAATGTCATGTCAGACAACTTTTCATTCACTCAGTTAGTCCGTAAGTTACTCAGTCATAGTGTCACAATTTTTTCTTCTTTTTTTCGCAAAAGTAAACAAACTGTTGGTTTTCTGCTTGATAAGTTGAGGATATATATTGTTTAGCATGTATTTTGAGAGGATTCGTGTGCATGCCGATCCATGTTGAAACCCTGACTGTAAATTCTACTTTGATCCATTTTATAAAACTTCTGTGTACAAAGTGAATGATGCACCTAGTTTCTACAATAAATATTCCATTCCAAGACATTTAACACAGTGCCCCACATATTTCATTCAATGTGTGTTGGAATTGGCTTTTATTTTTCAGTTTGGACATTTGAAAAAGAAAACTCGCGTTAAAGAATTACCAATGATGTAAACTAACCTGTATATACTCACCGTTTCCAGTTCTTGCAAAGCGAATTCTTTACTCCGCTGCATTTTGTCTAAAATAGTGTCTGCAAGGAAATGAGTTTTGCTCCCGCATCTCACCACTGCACTGAATCACCTGCGCTGGGTACGGTACTCAGTCGGTCAGCAACCGGGCTCAGCAGCCGACCCCGGCCTCGGCCGCGACCCCGTCCGATCTGGCCAAGTGGTCTGATCGTCTTCCGCTGGCTGCATCCGCTCAACACGCATGTACGGTACCGTACTATTTTGTGTGTCGTCTGCTGTCAGCACACCGACTTACGCTCGACGTCAAGAATGCTTCTGTCTGTTCTGAATTAAAGGTTTTCTAAACAATTTTCTACCAGGTTATCAAGTGAAACTTATAAATATGAATACATTGAGATTCATAGGTTATTTTCGAAGCTGTTTACGATATCCTCGAGTTCGAAAAAATGTCAATATCTCGCATTTTCTTCATCGCACTTTGGGAGCCGACATCAGCGGAATCGCAACCGGCTGGTTTGGGCGGGGATATGGACCAACATCTGCATCCATTTCAAGAGTCCTCCATGTCTGCTGTCAAGACAGATCAACAAAAGATCCTCAACATAATCCAGCCCCAACTCGGACCAATGAACACCTAATTAAAGATCGGGGATTTCTGACAGTGATTTTAGCACAGCCTGACTTTCTCCTTCATCGCCGTTTGAATTCAGATTCTTCGAATTCAACTTCGAGTTTGGGTCAAAAATCTTCCTCCAATCTGGTTGGAACTGGATCATCAAATCAGCTTGATAAGGAAGGCCACCATCACCATGAACCAATCGTTCAGCAGTTGAAGAAATTGGAAAACTCACTTAGATTTCATGGGTACTCAACCATCCGTATTGGGTTTGCTGTGTTTATCATTATCGGTAGGTATAAGAATTCTAGCCATAACGGTTGTTAGGTTGTTGCTTATTTTCGCTGTACCGGTACATAGCCTAAACCCAATCCCTATTTCATGTCACAGTGATATGTCAAACTTTCAGAATTTTATGAAAAATATACTGCAATATTGAAAAGGAATTAGAAAACATAGGAATCAATTAATCGCTGAGTGAATATTGCTGTTTGATTAATTTCTGAAAATGTTTTTATTGTATTCTTTTAATAGATCAAAATTTGAATTACATTATAAGAAAGGGTATAATAGATGTTGACCTACCAGGTCCCAGCGATTATTTGTTCCATTATTGATGAACTATTTATTATTCATTTCTTGTGCACATGTAGATATTTGCTGAGTAAAATCAAAGCAATTTCATCAAACCTCTTTGGTTGGTTTATCTTTTTTTTCTGTGTAAGAACTCAAGAACAGCCCATCTAAGAGAGAATAGATTCACAATCTTTGTTCTTTCCTTGAAAAGATTTGTAATAATGACTAATCGTAATTTCCTGATATCTTCTGCCAGGTCTAATGGTATATCTTTTGCGGGAACCAATCAGAGAGAATGTTGCTGAGGAAGTTTCGCAGGTAGCCTCTCGTTCTCTGGAGCATGAACACGTCGCAATCAAGGCCGAGGAGTTTGCCAAATCTCTACTTCAGACACTCCTTCATGACGAGAACATGTGTGAGCTTGCAGCACAATTTGTCAAACAGGTAATTATATTTTGGGTCAATAAATGAAAATGTTTGATAAAATACAAAAAAGATAATTCGGTAGTCACTGCTCACTGGTATAACATGAACGAAAGCTGAAGCTAATTAAATTAGTAATATTTAACGAGTAAGAAGGTCTTTTATGATCCAAACTTTGACCAAAGTTTGGGGCCAAAGAATACAGCTTTGTTATTTGAGGAGTATGTCTACATCTTATGAAGATATTCTTCTGATTTACCCAAAAATGAATAAGAATAAGACAAAAAGTATATACCAAAGGCTTTTTCATAATCTTGTTCTGGAGTCGTCGTGGTGTAGTGGTTCCGAGTCTCGCCTTTTCAACCCGAGGGTCGTAGGTTCGAATCCCACCCATGGCGTCAATTTCCTTCAGCAAGAAATGTATCTGCCATGTGCTGCACTCAACCCAGGTGAGGTGAATGGGTACCGGTAGGAAGAATTTCCTTGAATGCAGTGAGCGCCGAATGGTAGCCATGCTATAGCTGGGTAATAATGCACAGAGCGCATAGAAACACTTCGTATTAAGCGCTATATAAATGTTGTGTATTATCAGTATTATTATTCACCAATGACCTGTCAGAATGCTCATAAAATGTGTATGCACAGAATGTGCATTCTGTTAAACCTTTCATACAGAATCAATTTGTCTGTGTTTTCACAAAGTGATGATAGGTAAGTTACCTGTCATCCAATTTCATTGAAACATGTTATTCTATACAATTAACTCACATTTGAATTATTGCTATATCAGCATTCATTTTTCTTTGCGCAATAATACCCTTAGGCTTGCACCTAAAAATCGTTGTGAATTCACAGATATTATAGCAAGTGGTTTTTTTTTACTCGAAGTGCATAACTGCTTTCATCAACTGAGCAGAATAGCATCACTTAAGTTAATGCACAAACCCCAGTCGAGTCAAATTTTTGAAAGGGTGTTAAGCTGAGTATATCAACAAAATTTATGAAACAAGCCAATAGGAAAACAACCGATTCAAGTCAATGGAAAACAAGAAAATCAGTCATCGATGTGCAAAGTTGAAACATTTGAAAAATCTTCTTCACACCACACAGGTCTTGAACAGTCCAGAGATGAAGAAAGCCGGGCTAGCCTACATCGTTAACCTCCTCGAAGACCCCAACAGCAGACAGGTCTTGGCCTCCACCATCAAACAGGTCCTACTCCTTGCCATCCACGACCCAGAGACCACGGCGGCGCTCAAGGCAGTCGTGGTGCTCATCCTGTCCGATCCAGAGTCCCAGCGGGCGGCGCGAGGTCTTATCGCGGCCGTCTTCAGACACGAAGAGCTCAAGGGGGCAGCAGCGGTGTTCTTCGCCGATGTTCTGACGTCACAAGCCGTGCTCACACAAGCTAAACAACTAGGTAAGATGATTACTTTCCTTATTCCAACATGCAATAAATATTGATTAAAGTTCACTGCACTCTACACAACTTTAAGTCGTATGACCTTAAGACCAAATCGGGCTTACGATAGCCTGAATAGTGCAAATAGATGCTGTAAAAAGAATTCTCAGGCATACTCTAGAACTGAGATGCATGATCTAAGGTTTTGGGGAGCGATTTTATCCCTCCCTCATAAGTGTTGGAGGGGGATGTAAATTTATCAGTGAACTGACAAAGACTTTACAGAAGAAAACTGTATTAGTTTAGCAAATCTAGTTTCCCTTATTTGCTTTCATAAATGAAGAGGTGTGCAACCATCCAAACCAAGGATTTGCAATTTGGCCAAAAAATGTTACTTTCTTCCGATAATTTATGGAGTAGATCTTAAAAGCTGTGAATAATCTTGAAATAGCATCAACAAATCTCTACATATCTGTTCAATCCAAATTTTAAACTAGTGTGGACAAAATTCTATGGAGAAAAGATATGAATGTGTACATATTTGAATAACAATTTGTAATAAGATCCAGGAATTCTTCTTTTGACCAAATAGTATTTCTACATCTTATGAAGATATAGACTTATTTAGACTTAGAGAATTGTAAAACCCACTCTGAGACCTGAGAAGACACTCATTTGTTTATGAATAGCATGTCCACATCTACTTGAGATAATGTTTTTTTACTTACTATAATCTTTTTAAAGCAGCTGAGCACATTTTGTTAATGAGGTAAGTTCACATCTTATGAAGATATACAACGGTTATTGAAGAAAACATGAAAATTGAATCACAGTACTAGAATAGACTATAGTATTCCGGACATAGATATCTGATGATTTAAATATTTGCATACCAGACACTTGCTTGGCTAAATCCAGAGAATACATACAATGAGCATCCTGACCATTCTGTTTTCACTTACATGGTTTTGTTTGCATTATAGTACAACTACACACCTCTATGGGAAGTAATCTTTTGTGTGTAAATTCAGGGAGTACTCACAATGGCCAGATCGTGCTTTGTATTGTTTGCAGTGCCCAAGCTGGTGGCGTAGGGCATTGTGAGCCCTACCATCAGAATTAATGCAACACAGAAAGAGTTAAATTGCATGTTTTATTTTTTTATTTGATGCCACTTCTTGAAGTAATGCTCCTAATTTGATTCATTTACTTCCCATGCATTTGGTTATTCATGATTTTATTATTTATTTATTTATTTTTATATTATTATTTGTATTTCAGGGAAGGATGTGACCATGAGTGTGATAACAGATCCTCAACTCAAAGAGGAGACAGGCAAGTCATTTTGGCAGGCTCTCAAATAATCAGTAACACCTCGTTGGTTCTCTGGAACTCCCACAAAATCTGAATCTCCTCCGCCGCCATATGAATTCTCTGATGATTCTTCGAAGAATCTTTCATCAGCACCATCGCCAGCAGAAAAGTCATATCAACCACCATCACTGTCATCGCCACCATCATCACCATCATCACCATCATCGCCAACATCATCCCCATCATCACCAACATCATCTCCATCATCATCTTCTACATCAACACTATCATCATTAGCTCCATCAACAACAACATCATCCTCATCTCCATCTTCTTCTTCCCTACCTCCCCCATCATCATCAATATCACCAGAATCATCAGTATCGCCACTACCACCACCACCCTCATCAACATCACCATCTCTATCATCACCACCATCATCCTCACCACCAACATCATCAGAACCACTATCCTCGATACAAACTTCACTCAATTCACAGGAAAGATCATCAGAGGAAGAGGAAGCCTCAGCTGAAGAACAATTACTTGATGAAGATGCAAAAATTCTTACTTGAATTATTGCCAAGAAATGTGCACTTGCCTTATGAAATACAGTGAACCCTTGTTATTAGAAGGTCATTGGTACCACGAAAATATCCTTGTATTGGTATATCATGGTAGATGTACAAAATAGTACAGAGACCTTGGACCATAAAAATCACTCTGTATATAAGGTAACTTGTTCCATCTTACTATTAATCCAAAACTTTTTAAGGGAATTTAATATTCCTGAACTTGCTTGGACAGATACTCTACATTAGTGAATTGGTGTCAATACAGTGGATGTACATGATATACGGTCATTACTAAATGGCCATTTTAATTTTACTTTTTGAGAATCTCCTTGAATTCTGTGACAACTATGGAGAATTCTTTTGTTGATTTAATGTTAACTGAAAATGACAATTTGTATGCATGAGGATATACATATGCATACATCAAGATGTTATTCATGGTCCATCCTCGAGGTCACATAGAAATGAACACTGTTATCGAATGCAATATCCGGATATATACCTCAAATAGACCTCAAACTTAATGATTTTTCCTTAGCACAAAAGAATCCGTAATTGGAAAAGTAGGCCTATCAACTAAACTCCTCAAAAAAAGTTTGGAAATCTTAAGTTTACGGACACATAGCATAAATATGGGAAATCTATATCCATATCGAGTCATATCACTGAAAAGAGTGTTTTATTATCTAAAGAATGACACCTTATTTGTTTCCAGAGGTTATTTAACAGCTGAATAATTCTCTTTGAAGTATAAAAAAGTATGGACGCAAAAACTGCAAATCAGTAATTGTACCTATTGTAGTCACGTTGTTAAACTATGGCTTTAAATGGATACAAGCCTGTGAATGGATGGATCGATGAATAAAATAACGAATAATCAATGCTAATCAATTTATAAAGATGTTTATTACAATGACTGGTAACAATCTAAAAATTTCACCTGAAAAAAAAGCTCATTTATTCATTATTTCACTCTTTAATTAATCGTTTCTTCCTGCTCTTGCATCAATTCTATCCATTTAAAACCACATTTTAATGGTGACACTACAGTACACTACAGTAAGTCAATTACAAATTTTGCAGTTTTTACTATCGTACCTTCGTTACTTTCATAAGGAATTGCTTAGCCGTGAAATAACATCTGTAAATAAATGAGATGCCATTCTTTAGGTAATAAATCACTCTTTTCAGTGATATAGCCCGATATAGAAATAAATTTCCCATATTTTTGCTATGTGTCCGTAAACTTAGATGTCCAAACTTTTTTTGAGGAGTTTATTTGAACTTAGACTTACGATTAATATTTATCGTAAGTTGAAGTAATTTGCATCTTTTATGTTACAGACCCCTGGTTGGTAAATTGATAAACTTGATGACATGCTTTCTATTGAAGAGATAGATATTGTCTGATGTGCCATTAATATTGCCAATATTGTATTCTATATTATTTCTCTGAAATATTTTCCTGCAATATATGTTGAGTAGCTGTCAAATCGATTTGGATAATTCGCATAAGATCGGTCTAAAGATGTTTGACCCAAATTTTGTAGCAATGAACTTCGATGTGTGACTGACCCCGAAAATTACAGATATCTCCTGTGTGTTATATGCTTTACTGTAAGTTGACATTCCAGAATATTGCCAAAGAATTAAGAATTATATTTGTATTTGTTTTTGTAAATATCTTCCAATAAATTTGTTTAATTTAATCAAGTAATCCTGTGTTCTCTTGTTTTCAGCACATGCCATGTGCACTTGTGTATGCCAGGCTAAATCCAGGGTTATAATGATGCAAAGTGCCTTGAGCACTCCGCAGAGTGGATATGTGCACTATACAAATTGTATATTATCACCGTTTTTATTATCATTAATTGTAATGTGCATTATAATTCTAAAATAATAAATAGCAAACAAACTTAAATTCAGTCGGAGATAAAAAAAACAACGTAGCACAACTCTTATTTCTAGAGCTTAAATCGTTATAGAGATGTTCTTTTTCTTAGTCAAATGTGACTCATACAAAATTCACCATGAACATTACACACAAAGAAAGTGGACAGAATAATGTTCCTTTCAGCAAAAAAATGTGACAACAATAGAATGTGACACCAGGGCCCCGTAACATAAAGGTTTGCGATTAATTGCTAATCTGATAGCGATTGATATCAATCGCAAGTCTATGGCAAATCATGCCCTAAAGTTTGCTGTTGATCGCAAAATCAAATAGCGATTAATCGCAAACCTTCATAATACGGAGCCCAGGAAGGTGTATCACAAAGCATATTACAGTGACTAATTAAACAATGCAAACTATAAGTCAAGTGAAATCCTAGACTTTTAATTGGATGAAGTGTATTGTATCTGGCTGATGTGTCAGGAACAGTCAACTGTCGCGTAAACCACCCGTGTAATGCAATGAAAGTCTATCTATGTCTTTATTCATTCAATTAAAGTATTGAGATTTTGCAAGAAATTTAATTCATTGCAACAAACCATAATCTTCTCACCTCTAAGTCCCTGGTACAAATAATTGTATTAGCTTGTGATAATTGACTATAATGTACTAAAAACTTACTAAATATTACAATAGAGTGAGAATTTACAATTCAAAATATCAAGGTGTTACAATTTTCTATTTAAAAAAAATAATCATATACACATTGAAAGCATCAATGAGTGTATGTTGCATTTTGTGAGTACCTTAAATGGCAGTGCTGGATATTAAAAAATCAGCCACTGGAAAGACAATACAAGAATAGAAAGATGTATTGGATATATTATTTGAAAACGAAATCATTGTAGATAATTTTCCCCAAAACTTTGAAGAATATTTTTGTACACCACATGATTAATTTTGCAAAACACATTTAATATTCCCACAAAAACTAACAATATTCCATATTGAAAATCATAAAAAAGGGACTATATCTAAGAAAAAAAAGGATAAAATACCAAACATAAATGTATCTGCACCAAAAGTTTAAAAAGTTGTAAATCAAGATGTGTGATTAATATCTGTCTGCAATTACACCAGAATTGAACAGTTTCATGTTTCTTTTCTTTGTTCCCTTCTTCTTAATGTTACTTTCCAATATCCTCTGTAAAATACCTATATATCAAAATATTTACAGACACCATTCATGGTTTTAAAGTGATGACAAGTAAGCACAATATTTTGTCTAGCACTGTACATGTTTGCATACTCTAGATTTTTATTTAATCCATGACAATTAAAGGGGAATCACGAAGGCATTATCAAGCCTGGAACGTGCGGGGTTGACGAACGGAATGCGAACAGAGTGCGAAAAGTGATTGGTATTGTGAGATCAAAAAAGGGAAGACATTTCGAGCAAGAATGAAACGAAAATTGGACGAACCAAACAACTTCCACTGAAGCCTTTGAAATGGTTATATGCACACAAATGAAAGAATTTCCCCGATTTATACCGGGTATTCCTGTTCAACATTACTCAGCAGAATAAGAGGAAGGAATTTCCTTATGTGTACATAATAGACACTGCTTGAAATACACTGCTTGAAATGGTTCAGTAAATAGACATGTCCAATGAATGAAATGTTACAATAACAACCCAACTCCTTGAGTGTGGCAATTATTTTCTCAGATATAAAAGGCATAAGAAACAAAGGAAAGAATGTGCGAGCGTACTATTTGATTTACGACAACAATGCACTTGCACCTTACTTCCAAGAGCGTTTGCCGTCATAGTATTTTGGATAGCTTTACAGGACANAGTTGTAAATCAAGATGTGTGATTAATATCTGTCTGCAATTACACCATAGTTAAATAGTTTTATATGTTTCTTTTCTTTTTTCCCTTCTTCTTAATCAATTTCTAATATCTTCTGTAAAATACCTATATATAAAAATAGTTACAGACACCATTCTTGGTTTTAAAGTGATGACAAGTAAGCACAATATTTTGCCTAGTACTGTACAAGTTTGCATACTCTAGATTTGTATTTAATCCATGACAATTAAAATTTTATATATTTTTAAACATATTTTTATTTGCAACATCACTCATGATTTCATGATTCATCATTGCTAGCTGTTCAGCAAAAATAAACAAACATTTATTTTACACTCATAATTCAGCCTTTGAATTATAATTCAAAATGATATAAAAATCTTGGTAAAACAGACAATATTTCAGGAGATATGCAAACATTATCTTAGTACTTTCTGTATCAAGGCAAATTCAAGGCATTAATCATGTTAAAATTTCATGATGTATAAGAATTTTTCTGAGCTACTCAATCAATTCAAATATTCAAACATTTTCTAAACTTCTTATATTTAGATTAAGATATTCAAATCTTGCTAAAACAACAATAATTCATTTGATAGATATAATTAAAAAATGTATTAGTACTTTACGCTCTATATATAAACAAATTTAAGGCAATTGATTCAAATTGAAAATTTACTACAAAAATAAAGTTTTCTGAGTGAAAGACTAGGCATATTGCAAGCTGAAAGAAAGATGTATTTGTTTTACTTTGCAATTTTCAAATTAAAATAATTGCAAAATCATTCGGCTACATTTTCAATACACATGGCAGCTAGGAATGTAACCCTAAATAAATATTTGGGCACTTCCATGGCTTTGTCATCTCTGTTAAGCTAACAGTGAGTAAATATCTTGATAAATTCCTAAACATTAAATATATGTTTCACAGATATTTCAATGAATTCTCATGAGTAGTTGTCTAGAGATTTACCTTTTTTGGCGTAATGGGCAGGCAAATTTTGTAGAATTGCTCTTTTCACAAATCAATGCACACATTTTATTGCCCAGTTTTTACCAAAAAAATCATTAAAATTTGAAAAAGGATATATTCTTGAAATTGTCATTCTAATATATCATATTAATACATAATTGTAAATAATCATTCTTCACCCATTTCTGTGGGATACTCCCACTTTTCAAGATCCTCCTCTCAGTGCTCTCATATACCAGCACAAAAAAATGTTAATCTACCAAGTTGTCATGATGTAGTGCTGACAAATGATAAGCATACATAATTCATATTCAAAATTTGCAAGCATAGCATGTGATAAACTAATAAAATTATTTCCAAATAATGAAATTTAAATGATTTCTGAATAGTTTTTTTCTTCATTTATATTTTCTGTAATCCATACAGGTACATTGTAACCTTGAAGTGATATTCTGGAAGGCTGTACGTTGAACCAGAGAGCGATCAATGTATTCACAATCATTTCGAAATTACGTATTTCAGTAAAAGTAACAGACCAGTGCAGTATTTCGTGTACTTGAGTGAAGTTTCTTGATAACAATGAGTTTACTTTGGAAATGATGATAACAGATTTACAGGAGTAAGCAAACACAAATACAGCAGACCTTGCCTATGTAAACATACATGTAAGTTTTAAAAAATTGTCTAAGTGAAAGGTAATTTTTTTACAGTCCTATCTTCTTGATATTCTATTGTTCTTTACCCCTCGTATGTCAAATTTTCTCAAAGTTGAAACTCTCTTCAGTCCCAATGTATTCAACTTTACAAAAGTTGACTGTAGTAATGTTGTTATATCAGTTGCATAACTGTTTGAACCATTTATTGTATGATCGCTTTTATGATTTTGTTAATAGCTATACATTCATATACAATTATCTATATAATCTCAAAATTACAATGTGTAATATAATGCCCCGGTGACATAGGACCCCGGAAGCAACACGCTTCACCCCGACTCTTTCTTAATTCACACTTAACTGCCTCAGAACAACGAATCGGGGTGAATCGTGTTGCTTCCCGGGTCCTATGTGACCGGGGCTTAAGCTGTGACATCGCTGGTATCAGCTACATGTGAAGGGGAAAATGTAACAAATGCCTTAAACATAAATCCAGTCTTTACGTATAGGTCCAGACCTCATTCAATCGACTGGCTCTATCTGGACCAGATAGCGAAGACAAACTTGTTTATCCTCATAGACAACAAATTCATTATAGCTGTAATAGTTCCTTGCTTCGGGGTTGCGTTTCATCTTCCCCAGTGGAAGAACCGCACCTGGAAAACAGGAAAATAGAAAGATTGATTAAAGTGAAAAAAGGGAAGTCCACCTCACATATTTCACTAAAGAGAACAATTTTAACAGCAATATAAAATGAAATGGTAACGATTGGTTAAGGAATAATGAAATTACTGTCATTAATATTTTGTTTGAAATTATTATTCAATCTGCAAATAAAAAAACACATTTTCATGTCTGTAATAATTCAATAAATTATACTACTACTATAATTGTTTATGAAATTTCACATTTTCCAATTATTCTCAATAGTTACATATTCTCAAAGATACTCCAGGAGAGACTATTTTGAAGACCTAATGTATGACAAAAGTTTGCCCAATTTTTTTTTCATAATTTCAAGCTTTGTTTTAGTTTGAAACTAGTATTGAGTACTTGAAAAGCAATTTAATTGATTAAAATGCTCAAAAAATCTATTTGGGGATGAAAATGTAATCATTAATAGTTCAAAACCAGATAAAAACATGATGATTTTATCAACAACATGCTTTCTTCCTCAAGCCAACAAAGGAAATAACATGTGCAATTAACATAATAAATTAATTATTCCGCCCAAGCCTCATTTATTTATCTGTAATTGTTCACTACTTTGTTATTTGACATTTTATTTCCAAATATTTTGGCACATATTATCTACATATAGTTTTGAGCACTCTTTTCAAGTGAGTTTACTAATAGATGCAAATTTTATGCATTCTCTATACACAAAAGAACAACCTAAAGGCTTGCCTAAGGCTGGCCGCACATATCAATATATGTATTGTTTTTCAATTGTTAATGACCAGTTTAAGGAATACCACGTAACTAAGTTGATTGGCAAGAAACAGGCATAAATTTGAGAATAGTAGTAACCCGGGATATTATCTCTAATCTTTTATTTTATCTTTTATTTCATTCTTATTATCCAAACCCAAAACCAGAAATAAATTTTGGATTTTCTTGTCTTACCTGTAGGGAGAAGAAGATCTTGGTTTGGATCTGGTTGCTCATTCCCCACAGCAACGACGCCATCATACCCTACCACCTTACCGTTGTCTCGTGAATCTTTCATGTCACCTTGTGCAACCTGTAACACAAACCAATCAAAAATCACATTTACAGGGCTGCTAACATCGGAAACTTGTTAGGAGTGAGGCTATTCAAAACCAATGTTTTAATTCTATAATGAGAATGAGTGAGACCAATAAAAATGCATGCAAATGAAACACAATTTTGAGAGTGAGAATTGAAAGAAATAAGTGAATCTCACTTTCAAAGAGAGAGGGAGAGAGAGTTGGTAGCCCTGCATTCACACTACAGTCACACCTGATAAATAGCTACCACCTGTATATAAAGATAACCTGTCTATAAAGAACACCTTTCTTAACTCCCAGGAATCAATTCATATGTAAATGAACCTGTCTGTACAGATCACCTGCTCTTTAAGACCACACTTTGTCTCCCATAGGCAGTCTTAATAGCAGGTTTGACTCTTCTAGAAGCATTCATCTGTAGTAAGTGGTCTCTCCTTGAGAGAAAGTCCACTGACCTTATTATAAAACTAGTGCGATAAAGGCATGCAACATGCTTACTACGGCACAATGCCTACTCTGTGAAAAATCAATACACTTCCTAGTTTGAGATAGAATATAACATTTGAGATTGTCCTGCAGCACTATATTTTACTAAGGATTGTAATAATTTTTCAGAAGGATATCACTTTCAAGAATTTAGAACTCCTTCCATATTTGCATGAACCTATACACAGTCATACCAAAATTGAGTAACCTAAACAAAAATATTGGACATCTACAACAAAGATTTTTGGGTGGGTCAAGGTACTGCCAAAGTAATGATTACAGTTAAACCTACCTAAAGAGCAACCAACGGGAAAATGGCCACTGTAGAGACGTTCTATGACACATATTTGTGTCAGGACGGAACCAATTAAAATGGCCACTATAGGCAGGTGTCTGCTATAGAAAGGTAGCCACTAAGACAGGTTTGACTGTATATATTTGGGCTAAAATCCTGTTTGGATAATATTGTACAATCAACATACCTCGTTTAGAAAGAGGAAAGAACTCTTGCACTCTGTGTCGTTGTAGCCAGTGTAGTATAGACTCTTGATCACGGAATCTGAATGATATAGACCCTGTAAAAAAAAAGAACACATATTACAGAAAAGTACATGATCAGTTTGCCCCGCCCCCTCCACAAAGAATTTTTTACAAAATCCAACTTTCAACATATGTAAAACTTAAGTGATAACGTATCATGCATAACCTTATTCACTTGCATATTCAAATCAATTCAGATTATTTTTAACCAATCATAATGCAAACAAACATACAGACAAAAACAAACATGAACAGACACATGAATGCAAGCAAGGATAACAAAAACGTGGTCAGAGCCCCACAGTACGAACATTATAGGGGAATTAACCCCTGTAATAATCGTTCTCTCATCGAATGAAGAAAAATCAGATGAATAAACTGTGAACACTGAGCAAAATAAGACAACCCATTCAAAAGTTATGAGTTTTCAAGATCACATAGAGGTAGCGATCGTCATATATGCCTTTGAAAATTCATAAATTTCGAACACATTGTCCGATTTTGCTCAAATTTTAAGTTTGTTTATCTGATTTCTCTTCATTCAATGAGAGCACGATAATTTGAGGGGTTGGTCCCCATTTAATAGATACATACACAGAAACTTTGTTATAGCAAAGTCCCTGACACTACAAAAATCACATTGTTACGATAACTTGAGGGGTTGGTCCCCATTTAATAGATACATACACAGGCACCTTGTTATAGCAAGGTCCCTGACACTATAAAAATCACATTATTACATGTGTATCCGGAAATTTTTGGAGCAACTGAAAAAGTCTCATTCTATATCCCCTTTCTTTTGAAACACTCTGTACAAGACAATTTTAGTCCCCTTTACTTACACATCCAAGTGACTTTCCAGTGAAAATAACCCCAAGAGGCAACGTCAGCAGGCCTCGTTTGAGAATACTCAGGACGTTGCATGGCTTAGTCCCATGCCATAGTAATCTATGGTGGTCCAACTCGCATGATGCCAGTCTATCTTCTTCTCCTTTCCTCCTCAGTCTGTAGATCCCCTGTACTTTCACATTTTTATACGCCTCTGAAATTTTTAAAGAATGCAATACGGAATGAAAATGAAGTGACTTATGATAAGACATCTTATACTGAAAAAATGGAAAATGACTGATTTCATGTAGATCATATGCGTACAACAAGTTGATTGTTACCACTTAAAATAACCGTAATCTATCTATCATCAGGATTACAAACAATGAAGTTCAAAGAACTTAGACAAGAACACTACAGGTACTTCTTCATATCATGAATACAGTATTGTCAGATCTCTTTAAACAGAGATTCCACTGAATACTTCAAGTAGAAGATTTTTAAAAAGAATATGAGTACATAGGCCTACACAAAATACGGTGTATGTTTCTTGATCATACACTGGTTTTAATTCATATGCAATGCAATGACAAAGGCAGAGTGAGTGAATAATTACACAGCTGCACATTATGACATGACTGTTTCAATTGTACCATGGGTCTGTTTTTATTTGATTACTATAGTATTTGTTTAAAAGAATCGCATTAAGAACATTAATATTTGGTATATTATTCCCTTGTGGCTAATGCCTGAATTTCAATGATCTCTCAATCCCAAATTTAACCCTTTGACTATTCAATTCTGTAAATTCCATAGACTTTGTGCAGGGACTACCAGACTGCACTTATTTGCAGAATTTTACATTTGCTTAATGTACGACTTGAGCAGTACCGTGAAATCTAAAGGAAAGGAATGCTTACTAGTTTGGTGGATTTGTTGAAGGATAAGCTGTGCTATGATATCATCTTCCGCTAGAGGTTCAATCTCACAATCGAGGCTTTGGTAGATGTAATCCAATGGGTTCATATCTACGACAATCAAAGTATGGAATGAAAAGAACATACAGGATAAATCAAGTAGAGATGGGTTCTTAGGCTTAACCATGCTATTATTCCTTTTTTTTTTTTTTTTTTTTGGGGGGGGGGGGATTTGCTACATTTATACCTGATTATGACAAGCATCTGAATGTTTCCGCTCACGGTGTGCAGAGCCAATACGTGAAAAAAAGTATTTGAACCCAGCCGATTGTCCATCGTAACAACAACAGAGTCACTTTGCTTGAAGTAGATATTAAGCTGGCCTTCCAAACCAGCTTTCAAAACTGGTTTAGTTGAAGCCACTTTGAAAGCTAGGTTTGCCCAGGAACTCCGTGGACACGTAACTTGGCTTTCGTAGCAGCCAATCACTTGGAAAAGGGTCAACTCTTTCAGGACGATAGAACAATAACATTAACTTTTAGTGTCATGCTTTAAAAAAGATATCTAATGCATGATCTGGAAGAGAAAAAATTCTACACTAGATCTGACCATTTTTATTCTTTCATTAGTCACTGGACACAGAGAATTTTCTAAGTGAAAATAACCACTAAAACGGTCATAAATCCTCAAATTGGCAACACAGAAATCATTTGAAAATCACAATTCTCCACAGAAAATGGCAACTTCTAACTTTTTACACACTTTTTGAAAAGAAGATTCCATATGGTAACATAATTTTTTTTTTTATTGAAACAAAAGAGAATTTAGAATTATTGAATAGAAATATAGGAATATTGATTGAATTTGTTGAAAAATAACCTACCTCTAACTCTCTGCTGTGCACCGAGCATCAGATTCCCAGTGAGCTCCAGATCAGCCATGTCATCCAGATGCTTCACAAGTTTTTTCACCGCTTTAGCATCATTGATTGGCTCCATAGTGTCGTGTGTGAAGGAGTCGTTGGGTATAAGCATGTAAAATTCAGAGCTTAGTGTCGCAATCTTGAAACAGAACAAAAATACAAAGAGAATTTGTGAGTTTGTGTTGTTAAAAAAGTATTCAGATTTAAGATTTGAGATTCAGATATTTTTTATTCAGAGTTCTGCATGCTAATACCCAACATCTACTTCAAGCAGAGTCAGAGTAAGGATTTAAGATTAGAAATTGTTGTAAGATTTCATAAATTAGTGCGCGAAGGAGTCGTTGGATATTAGCATGTAAAATTCATAGCTCAGTGTATAGCTATCTGGGAACATAAATAAATAGGACTAGATGTGATAGGTTTTTTTTTACTTTAAGTTCACTTGGAACATTGAATATTCCAAAATCGTTGATGGCATTATTTTGATAACATCCCACTGTTGTTTTATTTATCAATTATACTCTCTTTTACTTCACTATTTCCAACTTTGCAATATTCCTTATCAAAAGTTCATTTTGTAAACTATTACCAACAAATACACGCCACTTTTGCCAGGATTTAATAATTTGTTTTGTTTTCTTCAAATGATAATATATACTAATTTATTTTCTTTACTCTTCTTTAAAAAGATAATTTTGTTTCACTTTGTTTGTTATTAAGGCGATCCCAACACAAGCTATGCTTCCAGGGTACTCGCCTCCTTTAATTTTTCACTTGTCATGATATTTTGTATTGATTATGTATATGAAAAAGGAAATAAATTCAATTCAATTCAATTCAGTATTAGACCACTTTCCTTTGTTAGAATATGAGCTAGTTGCGTAATTTTATCCATCTTTTAAAAATAAATTTTTATTTCAGCGTTTGGCTCCAAGGACGGTTTTAACGATGAAAATAGATTTTTTAAAAATACTACCATTTCTCCAATATTCATGATAAACAATTTTACCTCATCATGAATTCTCTGTGCCTCTCGCTCGTGGAGTGCATTTAGATGTTCCAGACACGACCTACAAATTATGACAGACAATTTTTAAAGAACAGGTAAAAATTTATTATAAAGTAATTGTAATAAAGCCCAAAAATGTTTGGATGCCTAAGACCGACTGACCCTCTGAATATGGTAAAAACTGAACTTTTTTTTTTCTTTTAGCGCAAATTAAAAAAGAATCGTGGCATAATCAGAGGAAAAATTGAGAAATATAGCCTAAGAAGTCATTTCCATTATTTTTTTAATTGTGGAACAAAACATGAAGTTATTTTCAAATGTTTTACAGCTTTTCACTTGATTATTAGTCTTTATTTTGGACATGAAATCTGTTACAAATATAAAAATTGCAAAAAACCAATGCAGACCAACCAACACAATGGTAAAATAAGTCTTTCTTGACATTCAAAACATTTTTGGGCGGGGAAGGAGAGGGAGGGAGGGGGGGGGCCGAAGTGATGCAATAATCATACTCTCATATATTTACCATGGAACAAAACATTTTAGAAGAGGGGTTTGATGGACAATAACAAACTCGCTAAATAGACAGTCTGAATTCAGACATGAGTTATTCAAGATTTAATAGAAACTCTAAACTTCTTACAGATTTACAGATGGACATAATGACGTTGATAGTTACAGGCATACTGAAAACAAAAAGCCTATTTAAGCCTACAACACATCTTGTGATTAGCTTGCAATTCAATTTCTGCAGAAAGTATACTTACATCTCTCTGAAGAGCATAAACAGAAAGAAAATCTCTGATTCACATCATGGTAAAATAATAATTTATATCAGGAAATATTCCAAATAAAATAATAATAATACTTAATACTTATATAGAGCAGAAACTATATCAATATATTTTACTGCGCTTAAAAGACTCTTAATTAAAGTAAAGACATGAGTGGTAAAGTAGACTTATTATGATGGCGTGTCAAAGAGATATGTTATAAGCTTTGATTTGAATGCGTTTAGTGAGGATGAATTTCATATATCAATAGGTAGTTTATTCCAGAGTTTGGGCGCTGCACATGCGAATGCTCTATCTCCTAGAGTGATTCTTGTTTTACGAGTTGTTGTCTGTAATGAAAAACAAACATGATTTTTCAACCTAAAACTGGACAAAGTGGAACCCATATGAATGTCTACAACAGGACATGGATACCCCGACTCGCAACACCTGTTTCATTGTTGGTGATGAGAATTCCAATAATTTATAAGAATTGCTTGGACTCACTGAATTTTTTTGAGTATTTGTGACGCTTGGTCCAAGACATCTTTCTGTAAGTGGCCAAATGGGAGAAACTTCTCTGATGCTCCAGTTTCCTTCATAGCATGCTTCAGCATCCCCGGTGATGTCTACAAAGCATAAAAAAAAAGAATTGCCTCATAATATAAATAGACCGGTTTACTAATATATTCAAATGTATGAATGTTTCTTCTGACAGCCGTAGCTAGGTGGAATTCCTAAGACATGTTAGTAACAATTGAAGTACAATACTTGGAATCTAGTTTGCATACATTACTTGTTGCTATGTTGGGCAAGCCTTTAAAAGCAAAACGTCTTGTTCACCATCGACACATGAAAACTAAATCCAAGGTACGTTTTGTGCAGGGAATTTTAATTTGTGCATGTCTCTATCTTTCAAACGAGTTTTCATTCAATTTCGTCTTTTGGTTTATCATGCGAAATGTACAATTTCAAAAATTTAATAGCTTAAAAAGTTGAAAACCTTTCAAATGTCATGGGATATTTTGGGGACTTGATTTTTTTGTATACTTCCAACTAGTAAATTAGCATTTTTTGCCTAAGATACACTTAAATGGTTTTCATTTCTGATGATGACAAAGGCTACTTACAAGTGTCTGTATTAAATCCTGAACCCCTGGGTGTAGTTTGGATATCCTGTCTGTTTTGAAACTGAACCGGATATCCTTGATCATTCTCCGATCATAATATGGGTCTGTTCGCACCAGGACGTACTTGTCGGGTTGTTTGACAAATCTGCGAATGGAGGAATAGATTTGGTTTAAAAATCTTCTCAATTTCACAGGTGAAAAGTAATTGATTTTTTTTTCATTGAAGATTCCCAAGGTTTCCAAAATCTACAGTGGCTATTGTAATGCCCTCATAATCATAATCAACTGAACTGGAAATCTTTGATCGTCCTCCGATCGTAATACGGGTATGTCCTAACCAGGGCGTATTCGTCAACTTGCTTGACAAAATTGCGGATGGAGGATTAGACTTCAGAAATCTACTAAATTTCAAAAGCAAAAAGTAATTAAATCAATTTCAAGGAAGATTCCAAAGGTTTCCAAAATCTACAATGTCTTTTGTATTACCCACATAATCACTTTTGGAGGTTCTAGTGAGAGAGAGAGAGTATAACATCAATCCCAATGTCAGTGGAATCGAAATTACCTAAAATAGGAACTTATCAGAAGAAGCATACTCACTTTTTGACTTGGGATCATGCACTCCCACTTTTTGATTTTAAGATCTTACAGAACTCCATCACCGCTTCTTCCTTGGTGCCATAAGGAGTGGGCTGGAACTGGCCCTGGTCCGCAATACCAGTAGAATTAAATGATTTTTCTATCTATTTATAATGCTGGCTTATCATCACAAGCATACTCACTCCTTGACTTGGGACCATGCACTCCCACTTTTTTTATTTTAAGATCTTACAGAACTCCATCACCGCTTCTTCCTTGGTGCCATAAGGAGTGGGCTGGAACTGACCCTGGTCCGCAATACCAGTAGAACTAAATGATTGTTCTATCTATTTATAATGCTGGCTTATCACCACAAGCATACTCACTCCTTGACTTGGGGCCATGCGTTGCCACATTTTGATTTGAAGATCTTACAGAATTCCGTCACCGCTTCTTCCTTGGTGCCATAAGGGGTGCGCTGGAACTGGCCCTGGTCCCCAACACGTCCCCATCTTGTCAGTAAAATGTACATGTCCTTCCCCTTGGTAAAGACAACCTGAAAATGGAAATCACAGTCAATTTTATACAAACTTCACTACCAGAACTGACACATTAATGAAGCCATTTCATTAGTCAAAAAATCATTTCTAATTTTCTTTTTTTATTCTTTGAACAATGTTTCAACATAACTTTTCATGTTTTATAAATAACACATAGAGAAAATGTCTTTTCACCTTATATTCCTCGTGTTTTCCTAGGATTTGACTGAAAATGACCATTCAAGTTTCATTTTTCATGTTGCACAATAATTAATGATTTTTTTTTTTAATTTGAGTGGAAAGCAAACAAAAAGTTTGGGTCTGGGAATTTTAAGAGGGTCATTTGGTTGTTGACATGCAGACAATTCTGGGGGCCTAATAAACTATATGAAAAATTTTTTTAAATTGATTAAAGAGCTCAAGTCCAAATTTAATTGGGTAGGCCCTGTCTACATCCCATTGTAACTAGACTAAATGATCAAGAAAAAGATAATTGAACCGTCTGATAAGAAAAGAACATAAATTCACATTGTTCACAATTCATATGTAAAATTTAAAAAAAAAACAGTTGACGAGTATATAGCATTGAATAAGGTTGTTCACTACAAAACTGTTCTAAAACCATGAATATACATACAACATTTTTAATTTGAATTTGTGTTAATAGATTCATAATCGAAAGATGGTGGTGTATTCAGAGACAAAAAATCGCTTAAAATGTGCTTGTTTATTATCATTACTATAAGTAGGATTAGTATTACTATCATTATAATTATCACTGTTATTAGTATTATCATTATCATTTTTGTTAGGGTATAGGTAACTAAACTGATTATACTGTAATAGTTCAGGTTAAAAGTGTAAAAAGGGGTTATATAATTGTAACTAACCTGCATCTTGTAGAAGTTATTCATGCCATAATTCCCATACTTCACATCAACTTTGGTCATCAGCGTATCATAAGGGATGTCTTGCTCTGTGTCCATCAAAACCTCGCTGTAAAAGTGACCCAAAAAAAGATTATGGGCTATTGAAGAACTCTTGAAATAATTACTCAGAGAGCTCCTATTTTGTAGGTAATTTGCATTTAATGTTATCCTGTGGACTCCTGAATTCTGAAATTACACTTTGTGCAGGCACTATATGCTGTTGCAACACATACAGAAAATCTTTCTTCACAAATGTGCAAGATATATTAAAGGTTTTAAAGAATTAAAATAATATTATAAGAAAGAGAACACAATTTTTTAATAAGAACATGTTTCGAGTGGCATCACTTCATCTTCGGCTTAAATAATACTTAGAAGTTAGGGTTTATATACATATATATATATATGTTCTTTTAATATGTTATGTTCTCTTTGTTATAGTACTATTTGAATTCATATTGTGTCATTCTTTCGGAAATTTTACAGAATATTCAATGACCAGTAAAATAAGCACTAATTTTCTTATTTATGAGATAATCGCATGACCCTCTCTTTCTTATGCGCTTTATCCCTGGACAATGCAAAGACCGACCAAAACAAAAGACAGACAGTTCCTTATCCCTAGTGCACAACCATGCCCCGCCTCTTGACATCCACCATCTAATGGCGACATAAACATTATGCAAATAACTTTATTCTGCCCGATCATCTCCGCAGAGACGGACGTGTATTGCAAGACCAGTGAGATTGTTCCATTCGCTTGCTTCTTCATATTATACTTATATTTTGTTATACCTATATATTTGTTGATTTTTCAGAGAAAAGGGTGAAAATATGAAGTTTTGTGTACAGAGTAAATGAGGAGTTGTCCAACATGACATCACAGATTCTGTCGAATTTGCCGATCGCATGGATCCCCATCAGCGGTAGGGATCGTCATATCTCCATGACTTCGAAAAACCATAACTTTTGAACGGGTTCTTCGATTTTGCTCAAATTTTCAGTTTTTTCATCTGATTCCTCTTCGTATCATGAAATCACGATAATTCCGGGGGTTGGTTTCCCTTTAAGATATTCAGTGTATATATAAAAGCCTCATATCATTTGTCTTTTTGCTTTTGTTGAGGGCTTTCACTGTATACCACCCTCCTTATGTGTGATTTAGGCGCGTTTCTCGTGCCGTTAGAATACAACCTGTACAAACAATGATGTCATTCTGTTACTGACATCCTCCATACAGGTACCTTGGAGTGGTTCATTTAAAATTCATATAAAACTGCCTCATGCTAGAGATGAAAGACATACCCAGATTCCTTGAGGTCAGCATCCTTGTCCACCTTGGGTATAG